>ML294126.1:31607-63017 GCA_005239495.1 Nicotiana undulata
CCCCAGTTCGTCTCTCTCGCTCCCCTCTCACCTGCCGCCGGAAATCGTCCCACGGCGGCGGCACACCTCCTGTTACCCCCAAATTTACACCATACAACCACCAAGCCATCTTAAACCCTATCCCCTTACCAATTTTCTTAAATTCTCTACCCATTTCCTCTAATTTTAAATCTAAGATCCGAGAAACAAGGCTTTCCTCCTTTGCCGACTCGATTTGATTTAAACTTTACGCTAATCGATTGATTTTAACGAGAGCAATCGATTGGCGTTATTTTTAGATTATTTTGGAGGTCGCCTGACTTGGACCAGTCGCCGGATTTCGTCCACTTCGTCGTCGACAGTCCAATCGTTGTCCTTCGTCAAGTCGTCTTGATTTGTTGACTCACCCCGGTTAGAACAAGTATCTCTTCTCCTTTTTCTTGTTCCTTTCTCTTTAGTCACTGTTTCTATCCGTTTATCTCAATTACTTGTTTCTGTTTTCTTTTTCTTTTCTTTCCATTGTTCAAATTAGGTTCTGATTTGTTGCCATAATTAATTGTTTGAGGGTTGGTTTAGGGTCAATCATAGCATAGTCGTTTTAGTTTGTATTTAGTTTTTGATTAAATATCTAAATAAGTGTTAGAGGACGTTAATTGATCAAGCATGATTAAAGGTTGTTTGTTAATTATAGATTAGTTTCATGTTTAGTTGATGATGGAAAGTTACTGGAATTTGTGGAGTTTTAGTTCTAGGCAAAAGATTTCAGGGTTTTGAAGTGCAATAGACAGAACTTAAGGACTTAAATAGAAAGTAAGAAAATAAAAATAATTTTCAGATAAATATTAAGAAGCTTCTAGACTTGGACATATGTGAGAATTTCAGTTACAAATGATTCCCTTTATCTCTAAAATTTAGGGAAGGCACATGGGAAAAGGGTAGAGGATTTTTTTTTCATATATAAAGAGAATCCTCACACAGAAAGGGGGACGGACAAAATCACACTAAATTTCCTTTTTCTTCTCTCTTGGTAACACTGCCTTAGGACGAAGTTTTTCATCCAAGCTTTTGCAAGACTTTTCCAATTCTGATTTTTTTTTTTAAAACAAAATAAGGTTCTTCAAGTTTGTTTTTCTGGGTTAACATTTGTATATTTGAAGCTGATTTGGATCTGAAATTAGTTCTGGGATTTGCTGTGGTTTCTTCGTTGACTATCTTGTTATATTGTGTTGTTTAGCTGCTGAATCCGAATATATTTCTCTTTATGTTGTTCCTTTGCAGTAATCAGGTACACATCTTTATCTGTAAGTAGCAAATGTAATGCAATATGTTGGAGCTACAAATATGCTGAAAGTCAACGAATCTCCTTATTTTGAGTTTCATTTTTAAACATTCAATTCCTTGTCTGAATTTTGGTATGTTTAGTGTTGAACCTTCAATGTTTCACCTTCAGTTATTGAATTTGCTTTAGTTAGTTTCCCACTATCATAAATGTGGTAGTTATTTGTAGAATTAGATATGTTCATTTGGGTTCGGATTTTTAGCTGGTATTACACTTGGAATAATTTCATTTTTGGTAGTCAGAGAATTGTCAACTTCTAATTTAGTGATACCGCGTGGTTTGAATATTCAATCAAGGTTAATGAACAGATCTGGTTGTAAATGGGGCGTTCTATTATAATTTATTATGAAGGTATGAAACCTTCTACTTTGTTTATGATAAAATCAAACCGGATCATCTCTTATGTTTCTGAAGTTATTCTAAGCCCATGAAATTTAAAATGAACATTAATCTATATGGTGTACACCAGTGTTGGATAGTTGTGAGAAAGCTTTACATATGTTCTGTTTGTTGGAGTTATTTGGGGTATATTAAATGCTTGCACTAGGCTATGTGATGATTGGATTTAAGATAAGTAAATTGCTAATTAGTGAATCTGTTTTTCATACTCATTTTAGTATTAGCCTCTCGGTCTCTCTCTTAAGTATTCGTTTGATGTTTTGGGTATTTTATTTAGTTGATGATCGCTTTTGCTGGGTATGAATTGGTTTGAACGAGCGATGGAAATCCACCATCATTTTTTATATAGCTCACGACCTCTCAATTAATCTCAAATGTACGAGACCAACTTATGAACATTGTAGTCTTTTTAGGAGCAACTAATAAATATTAAATTATTACAACTACGGGTACGGTTCTCGTGACGTGGTTGTGATACCTGATTTCGAATTAGATTAAAGTAGGAACATCTTTAGTTTGCTTTAAGAATAATTTGAGGTGCGCCATACACGAAGAAAATAATATAATCTATGGCCCTCACGTAAATACAAAATTAGTATGGAAAATGCCTTGAACTCTCGTAGTTTGCTCTAGGCACGTCAATTAAATAATTATCATAGCTACGGGTACGGTTCCCGTGACGTGGTGGTGACGCTTAACTACTAAAATTTGGGGGTACATTTATGTGACCTGGCCACAATTTAGGTTTAATAAAATAAATACGTTGTGGATCGTGGGTAAAGTTCCCGTGACATGATTCACAATGTGTGACCAAATAATTAGTTGAATAACAATTGGATTATTAAAAGCGGTTTAAAAGGAATAAAATGCATGTAGGTTTCAAACAATGTCTTAAAATCAGATAAATAGGCCAATAATAATAGTTGAGCGACCGTGCTAAAACCACAAAACCCGGGAATGCCTAACACCTTCTCTCGGGTTAACACAATTCCTTACCCGGATTTTTGTGTTCGCGGACTATAAAACAAAGTCAATATTTCCTCGATTCGGGATTTAAACCGGTGACTTGGGACACCATAAACTATCCCAAGTGGCGACTCTGAATTTTAAATAAAAAATAGTCCCGTTTTGATTGTCACTTAAATTGGAAAAGCTCTCTTATACCCTTTTGGGGTAGTAAAACAAGGTGTGACAACTATATCAAGCACTCTCACTTTACTCCTAGACCTATTAAGTTCTCCCCCCTTTGTGTGAGCATTGCCTTGGGATCCCTGAGCTCCCTTTGAACTTTGACACACTAAGGTTGGCCATTCCACACTGCACTTACTCTTCTTGGCTATGAAATCTGGGTGTGAGCACTGCCCGGGATCCCTTGAGGTCCTTAGGGAACTCTGACACACCCGGATTGTGGAAAAGGTTGTGAAACACCATATGGATATGAGGTTCTGGAGGATTTGGGCCTATGTGTAGGCTCTCTATAGAATAACTTCTTATTTTTCTTATTTTAATATTGTAATTCATGCTCAATGGTCTGTAATAATTTATTGTAAATAAATATTGGGGATGGCTAGTGAAACATGGAGGGTAGCTATATATTATCTAATTATCAACAAGTAGAAATCATGCCTTAGGACTTTTTATATTATATGTGCATCCATGTCATACTAGATATTATGTTCCTAGGATCCCATGTCTACTATTCATCTATGCTTATAGTGATCACTCAAAATCCTGCTCTTAGGTTAATGAATAACATCAATAAAAACTGTTACTTATATGCATTCATGCTCTATGCAACCATAAATTCTGCTACTTGTATTAGATACCATGTGCTTAAGATCACTGTTTCAGCATCTCAATTGACATGTATATACATAGACCATCTAGAAATCATGTTCCTAGGACAACTAATGCATAATGTTGCTATATAGATCATGTTTAACAACTTAATAATCCTTTTACGCATTTAGAAAACATGTCTTAGGAATCATGCATATTATGAACCATGTCAAGCATTAGAAATCCTGCTTTAGGAATCCGCATTTAAAATCATTGCATACTCGCTTAGTTGCACCTAATTAAAAATTGTTGATGCACGGAAAGGGTATAAAACAGTCTCCCTCCCAAGTTTAAATAAACTGGCAAACAATTTGTGTCTCTTGCAAACCTAGAACAGCATGATCTAGGTGAAACAACTCCTATACTGTTTTTCTTAATAATTCTGGTAATAATTGAGTATTATGTCACGCCTAGGCAAGCCTTAGGCAATCAATCTTGAAATAAAACTGGGACTGTCTTCTTGGAATTACTATCAGCGTGTTTAAAAATCAGTAGGCAAGCCTGATTAGGACTTTCTCTCTGAGTTATGTAATAAATTTGAACTTTGTTGTTATCACTTAGACGTCATGCTTAGGATTTGAATTGAGACCTTAATTGTGTATGAGACATGTTGTTTATGTGTACTGTTTGTGGAGGTCTTTGAGCCCTTTCCTGATTATGTGTTACCCCATATCTGCAGTCATATTTGTTTCTCTATATGTCGCACTAGTATTTTACCTTTAAACTTAAGGGTCTGCCTAGAACCCCCTTTATAGGATAGAAGTCCTAAATTCCTCCGGGACTAATAGGAAGGTACAGGTAACAGCATGCAATCGAGGTCGAGACCAACACTCCTTTGGTTACTTTCACGGGGTGGGAAAGGGTAGATATAGATATGATGACCATTGCGTTAATACCACGTGTAGCCCCTCTTTGAGGAGTGTCATACCGGATATTGCATTGATGTGATCCATATTATAAACAAACCTAGGATATCCCTTTACTTTCATAAACATGTTTAGATCGTAATTCCTTTCAAAATCTAGCTTTCCATTAACTGTTTTCAAATATCTGTGTACTTAGACTTAAATCCCCTATTATTTGAGCCATACTTGTTTATCTGCTAAATTGTACAAATTCATAAAAGTTGTTTGGCTGGGAACCACACTAGTGGATCCCGAGGGGTTCCTAACACCTTTCTATTAGGATAATTTCAAGCCCTTACCCTGTCTCTGGTTATCAAATGTAGTTATAAATAAACCCCTAGGTGCCCTAACGCACCTTAAAATCGTTAGGTGGCGACTCTTCAAAAAATGCAAACCCCTTTCCCAAAAGAAACGAGCTATCTCAACCCAATGTCATAAACCCTTTTCAACCGAGCCCCGAAAGGAGTGCTTTGGGGGAAAAAGGGGGCGCGACAGCATGGCGACTCTGCTGGGGATTTGTTTTTTAGGCTTTTACCATTTCAAACTGCTTTGTGAATTTGTACCTTTACTTTGTTAATATTTGCATCCTTTCCCTTTCCTCTTTATGTGCAATTAATTGTTTATCTCTTTCAAGTATTTATTCTTTCCCAAAAAAAAACTGACATGTTTATGTGTTTCCCTTTGTAACCGCTTTAAATCATAATTGTTGTATTTACTGCTTTCTTAACGTGCAAATACATGACAACATGCTTTTAATGCTTATTTATTATTGCATTATTCATGCTCAACACCATATTCCACTCGTGCCAAACAAAATACTATAGCAACGCTTGATGAATGGTTGCGCCCTTCCTATATCATTACCCCCTAAATTCGGAAAGGCTTATTTCCGATAAAACTAGTCGATCAGCGGTGCAGTCGACGGTTCCGTGCCTTTCCCCCTTGAGTTGTCCGCTAAAGGGTACCAGTCTAAGACCCCATAGAAACCTTACTCTGTCATACTGCTGCATGCATAATTGTCAAACCTAGTCAGGATAATGTGTTGTCCGCACAATAGCCTTTAAGATAGCCTTGTCCAAAAGTCCACTGGGTTTCCATAAACCCAAACGTACATCATCACGTTCTGCGCATTTCTTTGAAGAATTATATGTTTCATGCTAATTGTTGATGTTAAATAGTCGAGTCCGGTGGAGGGTAAGGGCCTAAACTTGTTTTCTTTGCAAAAATATGAGGCACGAAGTCCCCAAATTCAGCATGGTCACCAACATCCATCCATAATTGCTAAATTGGTGGGAGGATTTACATTCTAGTGACAAAACCCTCGTTAGAAAATATCTGGGTAATCTACCATCCCTCTTGGAGATCCAACCTAACAACATGATAATAGAGGCTGCTACCTTATTTTGGGATTGTGAAAGGGTCGTGTTCCGCTTTGGGGACATCAAAATGACACATTTGCTAGAGGAGATAGGAGTACTGGCCGGCCTAGTTTGGTAAACCCCGGGTTTGCTGATGCCTGAGAACCGCACGGGCAAGGGTTTCCTTAAAATGATGGGCCTGAAGAAGAATGCAGAATTGGTATGCCTAAAAGAGTCATACATCCCTTTTGGCTACCTGTATGAAAGGTACGGTCATAGAAAATCATATCGTACCTACCATGATGAGTTTGCCATCACATCCTTGGGACACATCCACCGCAGGGTATTCGTCTTCATGTTTTGCTTCCTGGGTCTTATCGTGTTTCCAATGAAGAAAGAAAGAATCCATACTTGGTTGTCCATGGTAACTAAGACCCTAATGAAGGGAATTGGTGGGCAGACATTCAGCATTGTGCCCATGATTATTTCAGACATATACCGAGCCTTAAAGAAATGTCAAAGAGGAGCGATACACTTCGAGGGTTGCAACTTATTACTTCAGCTTTGGCTCTTAGAACATCTACAAAAGGGCCATTATCGACAAGAGTTCCATCGAAGGGCATGGAATGACCATATCGCTTTCCACCATCCAAAGCGAATGAATTACATTCCCGACATGTTCGCTCATCCCGAGAATTCCAAGGAATGGGTTGAGATATTTGATAATCTAACTAAAGAACAAGTTGAATGGATGTTCGAGTGGTTTCCGACAGAGGAGTTCATTGCCCGGTCCAGAGATGCACCATTCCTAATACTGATTGGCCTGAGAGGAACATACCCTTACGTCCCTCTCTGAGTTATGAGACAAGTAGGTAGGAACTAAGTCATACCAAGGGTCGACAAGATGAACAATCTTCGAGCCGACTTCCAATATGATGATAGTCCTCACAAGTGCCAATCCAAATACATGTGGCACTGCAAGATCGTAATGGAAAAAGACACCATTGAGCCAAACAGATATCATGCCGGTTGTAACCCTTTCTATTCTGGTTGGTTGGAAGACAATTGGGATGGTTTGGGCAAGCCAGGTTCGTTCAAGGCCATAGGATTATAGATTAAAAGGCCGCGGCGCAAGTTAAATACAACCACCTGCGTAAAAGGATCCGGGAATGCGAAAGCGAGCACCGCGAGATACACGAGTCCAACAAGAAGCTGATTGAGGAATGGAAAGACATGGCCATCAGTACCAACAAAAGGCTAGGGTATTTAGAGAGAGGCATAGTAATGCTAGAGGAAACATTTCTCAAAAAGGTTGAAGACTGTCAAAAGGCTGAAGGGACCGAAGGTGGACATCTAGCCAGAGCATACCTATTGCTAGGACTTCACGAGTTGGGGAAGTTGTTCGAAGGAAGAAAGAATGACGAGTCTGGGGAAGGTCCTTCTGGGACCAAATAGATAGGAATGTATTTCTTTTGCTTTATCAATGTAATAAGGCCAGTGGTCATTAGTGACCTTTATTTCTTATTTATTTAGTGTTGTTTTGGGATTCGTCTATTTTTTATCAATAAAGTGAGGCATTTAGCATTTTAAGTTCTCCAAATCAATTTGTCGCTAGTCCTACCTCAGGCACAAAGAGGTCCCCAAACTAGGACACGCTTTACATTCCCGCACTGTGTTTAAATACTGCAATACTTTTTCATAATCCTCACTGACTTAGCTACCTTTTTGTTTTGTTTTGTTTATTTTCTTTTATTATTCCCCTCCCCAAAGGTTATTTCGTGCACTCTGGCATCATCATCTTATCTCACAAGATCCAGAGGCCCTCCACCCACTCCTCCTCCTAGTCCTCCTAAAGGCAAGAATAAAATGGAAGATTCAAGCAACATCATGAAGGAGAACATAACTGAACGGGTAGAGGCCACTGATGGCCAGGGTATTCGGGTTCCAAACAAGAATATGACACAACTTGAACAGAAGTTATTGAAATTCCAAGAAGAGCTTGATCAGGTTCGAAATCTGGCCAACCTGTCATTCTCCCTCAACATCCCAGACGTCACCCTCCCCAACATTCAAAACCCTAAACCTCCACAAAATATCCCAAGACAGCAGAATCATCCCGCACCTCACTGTCAGGCCACTCCACTAAAGAACCAAATTCTCCCAACGCAATGCAATACCTGACATACCCCAAATAATACTCTACTACTTATCCCAGAACCTCAGAACTCCACAACTGACCATTTCCACACCCATGCACCAGGCCACCATAATAATCATATTTACGTGGAGACCATGCCACACTCCACTCCACCTATCCCATACACATCTGAGTCTGATGAAAAGGATCTACTTATCAAGAACTTGGTAGAGGAACTTAAGAAGCTGACTAGCCGGGTTCAAGGCGTTGAGGGAATCAAGGGAGTCGAAGGGCTGAACTATGAGGACCTCTGCATACATCCTGATGTTGAACTACCTGAGGGGTACAAACCTCCGAAGTTCGAAATGTTTGATGGTACATGTGATCCAAGGGTCCATCTGAGAACCTATTGTGACAAGCTGGTTGGAGTGGGGAAGAATGAAAAGATCCGCATGAATCTATTCATGAGGAGCTTGAAAGGAGATGCATTGTCGTGGTACATCAGCCAAGATCCCAAGAAGTGGTCGAACTGGGTAAGCATGGCATCTGACTTCATGGACAGGTTCAGATTTAATACAGAGAACGCACCAGAAGTGTTCTACATCCAGAATTTGAAGAAGAAGCCCACAGAGACATTAAGCGAGTATGCTACTCGCTGGAGGTCCGAAGCTGCTAAAGTCAGACCGCCTTAGAGGAGGAGCAGATGAACAAGTTCTTTGTCCAGGCTCAGGACCCGCAATACTACGAACGGTTGATGATGATTGAGAACCACAAGTTCTATGACATTATCAAATTGGGAGAGAGGATTGAAGAAGGTATTAAGAGTGGCATGGTCACAAATTTTAAAGCCTTACAAGCTACGAATAAGGCTTTACAGTCTGGTGGTGTGTCCAAGAAAAGGGATGTGGGAGCCGTGATGGTTGCACAAAGAACCAAATCCCCACTCAAATACCAAACTTAACCAACACCTCCACTCACATATCAACCAATCCCAAATTACCAAGCACCTTCACCTTCATACCAAGCTCCACCACTAACTTATCATTAATCTCCACCACCAACTTATCAATCATCCCCACCACCCACATATCAACCTGCTTCACCCAGATACTCCCAACCCACTCCTGTCTACCACACTTACAACCCTAAACCATCCCATTATCAATCACCCCCGCCACGCCAAAACTTCCCTAGACCTCGACCTAATTTTGATCACAGACCTCCAAAACAGTATACCGCCATGGCTTAACCCATCGACCAGCTGTATAAGAAGCTCAAAGCTGCTGGTTATGTCACACCCATCCCTGCTGCAACCCCTGAGAACCCCTCTCAGTGGGTTAACCCAAATAAGTCTTGTGCATACCACTCCGGCATGAAAGGACACACCAGCGATGAATGCTGCTCTTTGAAAGAAAAAATACAGTCCCTGATTGATAACAAGATCATTGTGGCAAAGGAACCCGCTCCAAACGTCTGCAACAATCCCCTGCCAGACCATAAGGGTGGAGGTGTCCACATGATTGAAATAGAAGATGACTGGGATCTCGAGGGATCGATCGGGTTGATCGTAGAAGGCGATGACCCAAAGAAACCAGCAATTACTCTCAATCTGATCATAGTCCAGATTCAACCATCTGAGGATGTTGAGGTAAATATGTCTATACCTTTTGAGTTTGAAGTAGCGCCACCCGCAAAGACACCGACACCCATTGAGGTCGAATTCATGTCTCTGGCAAATGCACCCGCACCATTTGAGGTTGTAGTCTTGCCACCCAAGACACATGTTCCATTCGAAGTAAGGATAGCCGCGCTGATCACAGTGGCGATGTCAACCACGCCACCTTTCTATACAAATTTTGTACCCTGGGACTATACAGCCGAGGTGAGAAGGAAAGGTAAAGTCAAGACTGAAGAAGTTGTCGCAGCACAGGGTATGACGAGAACTGGTAGAATCTACCCACCTGAACCTCTGGCTGAGTCAAGTAAGAAGGCTTCCAATCGGCCACCCCTTATTGAGACAGGTTCGGATGACCTTTGGAGGAAAGTATAGACCAAGGAGTATTCGGTCATCGACCAGTTGAATAAGACGCCAGCACAAATATTCATTCTCTCTTTGCTGCAGAATTCTGAGACACACAGGAGCGCTTTATTGAAGGTGTTGAACGAAGCCTATGTGCTGAACAGCATCACTAGTGGGGAAATGGCCAATATGGTAGGACAAGTGTTGGAAAGCCATAAGATCACCTTTCATGAAGACGAGTTGTCGCTTGAAGATCTGGTCACAACAAAGCACTACACATCATCGTGCAATGCGAAGATTATTTCATCACAAGAATCCTTATCGATGGAGGATCCAGTCTTAATATATGTCCGTTAATAACACTCAAGAAATTGGTAAAGGGCTGCATGAGATAAAGGATGGAGCAATCAATGTGAAAGCTTTTGATGGTTCGCAAAGGTCCACCATTGGTGAGATTAGTCTATGCCTGCATATGGGACCAACCTGGTTCGAGGTCGATTTCCAAGTAATAGATGTACCAGCGTCCTACAACTTGCTATTAGGATGACCATGGATCCATGATGCTGGGGCCGTAGCATCAACGCTCTACCAGGTGAAGTTTGAGTGGAACCACAAGGAGGTGATTATTCATGGCGATGGTAGCAACCCTATTTACAGTCGCCAAACCATTTCGGCAATCGAGGGAAGAAGGAAGCTAGGTGGAGAAACTTACCACCACATTGAACGGGTCAATGTTGTCGACAAAGACAAATGGTGGAATAGCAAAATCGAAAGCATACTAAGCTGGAGTGGGTACGAGCCTGAAAAAGGGCTCGGCAAGAACCTCCAAGGAATCTCTAAACCCATAAAGCACAAGAAACATGGTACTACCTTCGGTTTGGGATATGAATACACCTGGGAAGAATTCAATAGCTGGTCGCCACCATGGAGCGGTCCTTACTACCCTTTGGAGCAGCCAATACCACATCTGGAGAAGACCTTTCAGCAAGCTGGCATTATTAATGGGACAGACGAATAGGAAGCACTCGCCGCATTGAGGAACTTATTCCTAGAGGATGATGACATGGACTGTTGTGTTATTCTCGAGGAGGAGGGGGAGGAAGGCCCTTCCATACAGGCTGTGAGTAAAGGAGCATACCTCAAGAATTGGACCATCAGGACAACCAAAGCCCGACGAGCCTCGGGGTAGCAAGGCTAAAACAAGCGTTATTCATTGTTTTTCTTTGCTAAATGATTTTCCTTTCGCATTTTAATTCCTGCAATAAGATCTTCAATTTTCAAAACAATTATTCAATTTATCAAAAGCATTTTAATTTTTCTTATGAATCAATATTATTGCTATCATTTTTCTCTCATTACTTTACCTATACAGTATTACTATGACCTGTCTTGATGAACCAATGACTGTGACATGTAACGAGACAATGCAACAAACAGACATTGATTCAGAGAAAGATGACATACCTGACGAGATTATCAAGGAAGTCGAGAATTTTGAGAACAGGCCTAAGTCCAACATGGACGAGACCGAAGTTGTCAACTTGGGAGACTCAGAAAATGTCAAGGAAACAAGAATCAGCGTTCACCTATCGCCATCAGAGAAGAAAGAATACACAAAATTTCTAAAGGAGTATGAGGACATATTCGCCTGGTCGTACGATGACATGACTGGTCTGAGTACATCTATTGTGGCTCACAAACTGCCAACCAATCCAATGTGTCCAACAGTCAAGCAAAAGCTCAGAAAATTCAAGCTTGATATGAGCTTGAAAATCAAGGAAGAAGTTACCAAGAAGATCAACGCCAAGGTTCTCAGGGTAGTTGAGTACCCAACATGGTTAGCTAACATCGTTCCAGTACCGAAGAAAGATAGGAAGGTCAGAGTCTGTGTCGACTACCGGGATCTCAACCGGGCCAGTCTGAAAGACGACTTTCCTTTGCCAAACATACACATCCTGATTGACAATTGCGCCAAGCATGAGCTACAATCATTCGTGGATTGCTTCGTTGGTTATCATCAGATCTGAATGGATGAGGAAGATGCTGAGAAAACGGCTTTCATTACGCCGTGGGGAGTATACTGTTACAAGATGATGCCATTCGGCCTGAAGAATGTTGGGGCCACCTACATGAGGGTTATGACCACTATCTTCTACGATATGATACACAAGGAGATCGAGGTATATGCAGATGATGTTATTATCAAGTCCAAGAAGGCCACTGACCATATAGAATATCTGAGGAAGTTCTTCAATAGATTGCGGAAATACAATCTAAAATTAAACCCCGCGAAGTGTGCTTTTGGGGTTCCTGCTGGGAAATTGCTTGGGTTTATTGTGAGCTATCGAGGAATAGAACGGGATCCATCGAAGGTCAAAGTCATTCAAGAACTACCACCGCCAAGGAACAAGAAAGATGTGATGAGTTTCTTGGGACGTCTTAACTACATTAGCCAGTTCATAGCACAGTCTATAGTTATCTGTGAGTCGATCTTCAAAATGCTAAAGAAGGACGCCGCAACCAAGTGGACCGATGATTGCCAAAAGGCCTTCGACAGAATTAAGGAGTACTTGTCAACACCACCAGTCCTAGTACCACCTGATCCAGGTAGACCTTTGATACTCTACCTTGCAGTATTAGATGGAGCCTTCGACTGCGTTCTGGGGAAGCACGACGAAACAGGAAGAAAGGAGCAAGCCATCTATTATCTCAGCAAGAAATTCACTCCGTGCGAGGCTCGCTATTCTCTATTGGAGCTCACATGTTGTGCTTTGACTTGGGTCGCTCAGAAGCTGAGGCATTACTTTTGCGCTTACACAACATATCTTATATCGAGAATGGATCCCTTGAAGTACATCTTTCAGAAGCCCATGCCCACTGGCTAGCTATCCAAGTGGCAAATCCTGCTGAGTGAGTTCGACATTGTTTATGTAACTCAGAAAGCGGTCAAGGGACAAGCACTGGCAGAACACCTTGCTGAAAACCCCGTGGACGGAGAATACGAACCCCTGAACACATATTTTCCCAATGAGGAGATATCATTCATAGGAGAAGACATTGCAGAATCCTATGACGGTTGGAGAATATTCTTCGATGGAGCAGCGAACTTCAAGGGAGTTGGCATTGGAGTAGTCCTAATATCAAAAATCGGTCAGCATTATCCGGTATCTGTCAAACTCAGATTACCGTACACCAACAACATGGCCGAATATGAAGCATGCATCTTAGGGCTCAAAATGACCATCGACATGAATGTTCAGGAGCTGTTAATGATTGGTGATTCAGACCTACTAGTACATCAGGTACAAGGGGAGTGGGCTACCAAGAATTCCAAGATACTGACGTATCTGCACCACGTACAGGAGTTAGGAAAGAGGTTCATGAATATAGAGTTTCCGCATGTCCCCAGAATCCAGAATGAGTTTGTCAATGCATTGGCTACTCTGTCATCTATGATTCAGCATTCAGACAAGAACTTCATTGATCCCATTCCAGTGAAGATCCATAACCAACCAGCTTATTGTGCCTATGTTGAAGAAGAAGTAGACGAAAAGCCTTGGTTTCATGATATCAAAGAATATTTGGAAAAAGGAGAGTACCTAGAGCTTGCAAATCCTACTCAGAAACACATATTTCGGAGGTGTTGGCTGGTGGTTCTTTGGAGGAGATGAGGCAGCTGCGTGGTGAAGATGAAGAAGAAGGCAGCGGCGGTGGTTATTTTTAGGTTGAAGGTGACGGCGGGGTTGCTGGCGGCAGAAGGCGGCTGGGTTAAATAAAGGAGAATATGACCGAGCCCTGGTATCTGAGCTGCCTACATATCCTTAGCTATAAAGGAATCAGGCCACGTGTAGTTCAGAGGTAGGAAGAATGATGGAGTATACCGAGGTGAAAAGCCGATTGAGGTTCCGTTCCGTCGAGGTTCCGGTCCGCGGCCCTGTTATTACATCAAAATTGAAAATGAAAAAGATTAATTAAACCTGTCAACTATGAGTTACAAGATTCCTATCTATAAGTCTTCTGAAGCTTGATCGGTCTTGAATGGTCTTCATGCAGACTTTAGATTAGAACCTTGGCGCTTGCTAGTTGCAGGTGCTGATTTATTCTTCCACGGCTTCGGCGAAGCACGACGGGACATGCAAAGCTTGTGACTCAGTCATGTCTTGAGCAATCCATATCTTGTCTCCGCTTCTGCACTTGGATACTTCTTTTTTTGTTTTTCTTCTTTTATTCTAGATTGAGACTACTTCTGTTGCTCATCTTGTATTGTCGACTCGCATTCTTGGGAGAGCTTCTGTTGTTGCTAACGCGAATTGAATTCTGAAATGGGTTCCCTTGTTTTCCAGGTGGGTGCCTGATTGCCGAGACTTGGACTGCATTCCCTTGTTCTCCAGGTAGGCACTTGATTGCAAAAACTTGAACTGTATTCCCTTGTTCTCCAGGCGGGCGCCTGATTGCCAAAACTTGAACTGTATTCCCTTGTTCTTTAGGTGGGCGCCTGATTGCCAAAAACTTGAACTGTATTCCCTTGTTCTTTAGGTGGGCGCCTGATTGCCAAAAACTTGAACTGTATTCCCTTGTTCTCCAGGTGGGGGCCTGATTTCCAAAACTTGAACTGTATTCCCTTGTTCTCCAAGTGGGCGCCTGATTGCCAAAACTTGAAATTGTATTCCCTTGTTCTCCAGGTAGGGCCCTGATTGCCAAAACTCGAATTGTATTCCCTTATTCTCCAGGTGGGCGCCTGATGACCAAAACTTTAACTATATTCCCTTGTTCTCCAGGTGGGCGCCTGATTACCAAAACTTGAATGTTCTCCAGGTGGGCGCCTGATTGCCAGAACTTTAATTGTATTCCCTTGTTCTCCAGGTGGGCGCCTGATTGCCAAAACTTAAATTGTATTCCCTTGTTCTTCAGGTGGGCGCCTGATTACCAAAACTTGAATTTTATTCCCTTGTTCTCCAAGTGGGCGCATGATTGCCAAAAACTTGAACTGTATTCCCTTGTTTTCCAGGTGGGCGCTTGATTGCCAAAACTCAAATTGTATTCCCTTGTTCTCCAGGTGGGCGCCTGATTGCCAAAAACTTGAACTGTATTCCCTTGTTCTCCAGGTGGGCGCCTGATTGCCAAAACTTGAAATTGTATTCCTTTGTTCTCCAGGTGGGCGCATGATTGCCAAAAACTTGAATTGTATTCCCTTGTTCTCCAAGTGGGCGCCATATTGCCAAAACTTGGATTGTATTCCCTTGTTCTCCAGGTGAGCTCCTGATTGCCAAAACTTTAACTGTATTCCCTTATTCTCCAGGTGGGCGCCTGATTGCCGAAACTTAAACTCTATTCCCTTGTTCTTCAGGTGGGCGCCTGATTACCAAAACTTGAATTTTATTCCCTTATTTTCCAGGTGGGCGCATGATTGCCAAAACTCGAGATGTATTCCCTTGTTCTCCAGGTGGGCGCCTGATTGCCAAAACTTTAACTGTATTCCCTTATTATCCAGGTTGGCGCCTGATTTCCAAAACTCGAATTGTATTCCCTTGTTCTCCAGGTGGGCGCCTGATTTCCACAACTTGAACTGCGTTCCCTTGTTCTCCTGGTGGGCGCCTGATTACACCAAACAGACAAACAAAGAAACTTTTCTGCCCCAGTTTGGTATCTGGGCTCATCTGTGAATGTTAATCGAATCATGTTCCCCAAAATCTCTAATAATTTAAACTAAATCCCATTATCCAGGAGGGTCCTGAAAATTTCAAATTGAATCTCATCTTAAGAATGAAAACTTTAAAGCCAACTATATTTCTTCAAAGTAGAGCTTATGCTAGATCTTGTTACTCATGGACGTTTTGAATTTTAACTAAATCCCATTGTCCAGGTGGGTCCTGAGAACTTCAAATTAAATCCCATTATTCAGGCGGGTCTTGAGAACTTAAAACCTAAATCCCATTATCCAGGAGGGTCCTGAGAACTAGAGCCATGCTCTCTTTTCTGGATGATCTCTGCAGAAATAACAAAATGCCTTGCCCGTGAACCATGCTTTCCTCATGGAGGGTCCCTGCAAATCAGACAAATTTCTTGCCCCTGTTTTATACAAATAAAATCTTGTTAGTTTGAAAACGTGGTGGTTAGTTTGTGGCATCATTGCGAAGTGTCTGCTTCTGCCACTGCCATGTTTCATTCTGATGAGCTGCTTCGGGCCAGCAAGGGATTGTTTGACCTTTTGATCGAAACTGGACCACAAAACCTATGGATGACCCGAATCTCTTATATCCACTTGTTGCATTGTGTTTTCATTCTAAAAATATTAATTAAAATTTAATTAATTAAATATTAAAATAAACTCATTTTTTTAAAAAAAAAAATTGTACTTAAAATAAAGTAAAAGAGTTAAAACTAGCTAAAATGACGATATTAGGCCTAAACTAAATATTAAACGCTAAAATATATAAAATCTGTGGGAGGGTCAAAAATTACACGTCTACACCTATGTGTCCCTCAATTCCCCTTACCCCTGGTTGTGTTTGATTGACTATTATGAGTTCTTTGTGTATTTGTTGGATGTTTCTGCTCTTTCTGTCTGTTTCAGTGGTTAAACTTTTATTATGAGAAAGCTATTTCGATTAAGTCTCTGTTCCAAAACTATTTTTCTACTCAAAGTTTTCAAACTATATCAAGCACTCTCACTTTACTCCTAGACCTCTTAAGTTCTGTCCCCTTTGTGTGAGAATTGCCTTGGGATCCCTGAGCTCTCTCTGAAATTTGACATACTAAGGTTGGTCATTCCACAATGCACTTACTCTATCTTGGCTATAAAATCTGGGTATGAGCACTGCCCGAAATCCCTTGAGGTCCTTAGGGAACTCTGACACACGCGGATTGTGGAAAAGGTTGTGAAACACCATATGGCAATGAGGTTCTGGAGGATTTGGGCCTATCTGTAGGCTCTCTATAGAATAACTTCTTATTTTTCTTATTTTAATATTGTAATTCATGCTCAATGGTCTGTAATAATTTATTGTAAACAAATATTGGGGATGGCTAGTGAAACGGGGAGGGTAGCTATATATTATCTAATTATCAACAAGTAGAAATCATGCCTTAGGACTTTTTATATTATATGTGCATCCATGTCATACTAGATATCATGTTCCTAGGATCCCATGTCTATTGTTCATCTATGCTTATAGTGATCACTCAAAATCCTGCTCTTAGGTTAATGAATAGCATCAACAAAAACTGTTACTTATATGCATTCATGCTCGATGGAACCATAAATTTCGCTACTTGTATTAGATACCATGTGCTTAAGATCATTGTTTCAGCATCTCAATTGACATGTATATACATTGACCATCTAGAAGTCATGTTCCTAGGACAACTAATGCACATTGTCGCTATATAGATCATGTTTAACAACTTAATAATCCTTTTACGCATTTAGAAAATATGTCTTAGGAATCCTGCATATTATAAACCATGTCAAGCATTTAGAAATCCTGCTTTAGGAATCCGCATTTAAAATCATTGCATACTCGCTTAGTCGCACCTAATTAAAAATTGTTGATGCACAGAAAGGGTATAAAACAGTCTCCCTCCCAAGTTTAAATAAACTGGCAAACAATTTGTGTCTGTTGCAAACCTAGAACAGCATGATCAAGGTGAAACAACTCCTATACTGTTTTTCTTAATAATTCTGATAATAATTGAGTATTATGCCACGCCTAGACAAGCCTTAGGCAATCAATCTTGAAATAAAACTAGGACTGTCTTCTTGGAATTACTATCAGCGTGTTTAAAAATCAGTAGGCAAGCCTGAGTAGGACTTCCTCTCTGAGTTATGTAATAAATCTGAACTCTGCTATTATCACTTAGACGCCATGCTTAGGATCTGAATTGAGACCTTAATTGTGTATGAGACATGCTGTTTATGTGTACTATTTGTGGAGGTCTTTGATCCCTTTCCTAATTATGTGTTACCCCATATCTGCAATCCTATTTGTTTCTCTATATGTCGCACTAGTATTTTATCTTTAAACTTAAGGGTCTGCCTAGAACCTCCTTTATAGGATAGAAGTCCTAAACTCCTCCGGGACTAATAGGAAGGGACGGGTAACAGCATACAATAGAGGTCGAGACCAACACTCGCTTTGGTTACTTTCACGGGGTGGGAAAGGGTAGATATGGATATGATGACCAGTGCGTGAATACCACGTGTAGCCTCTCTTTGAGGAGTGTCATACCGGGTATTGCATTGATGTGATACATATTATAAACAAACCTAGGATATCCTTTTACTTTCATAAACATGCTTAGATCGTAATTCCTTTCAAAATCTAGCTTTCCATTAATTGTTTTCAAATATCTGTGTACTTAGACTTAAATCCCCTATTATTTGAGCCATACTTGTTTATCTGCTAAATTGTACAAATTGTGCCTAACACTTTCCCCTTAAGATAATTTCAAGCCCTTACCCTGTCTCTGGTTATCAAACGTAGTTATAAATAAACCCCTAGGTGCCCTAACGCACCTTAAAATCGTTAGGTGACGACTTTTCAAAAAATGCAAACCCCTTTCCCAAAAGGAATGAGTTGTCTCAACCCAATGTCATAAACCCTTTTCACCGGGCCCCGAAAAGAGTGCTTTGGGGGGAAAAGGGGGCGAGACAGACCCCTTTAAAGTATTCTAATGCTATGATGTTGACTGAAAAATTATCCCCGCTAAGCGTGCTCATCCGGCATGTATCAGTTGTTACGTATTGTTTAATAATGTATCGTGTCATATAGTATTGTATTGTATTATACTGTAGCTTTAGATAAATACAATGTTTGGATAAATTGTGTTGTTTGTCATCATTTTATGATATCATGCACCAGCAATATGAAGAATAAACTTGCAATATTATAAAGAAAAATTATGATACATGGTGAAATTATTATATAAAAAGGTAGGTAAATGATAAAATAAAATTATTTAATAATAATGAAGGGTGAGATTGAGAGAAAAAGACAAGGTAACGACGCGACCACACCAACTCAGTCATTATAGTGGCACATTTTGTCGTTATGTAAAACGGCGGATTTAACGATACGATACAATAAATTGAAGTAACAATCAAAAAAAATATCCTATTTAAAGTAACAATACGATACAATAAAATTTAAGTAACAATCAAAAAAAATATCCTATTTAAAGTAACAATATGATACAATACAACGGGCAACAACCATCCAAACAAATTGTCAAGCGTAATTATGTTAGTGCCAATATATTAAATATTATTTATATGAACCTCAATTTTTATTTTAAGACGAACATATTTACTTCAAGAAGCAACTCGTATGACTATGATCAACCTGCAGCAATAACAAATTAATGATGTAAACATGAACTTATCATGCATTGTAAATGTCGACTACTGAACAAAACTCTTTACTCATCTAGAGCAATCATAAATTGCTACGCCAACAAGAAATTAGAGACTGAATATTATTTCAAGAATCAATAATAAAATGTGAACAAATCCCCAACTAATATACAAAATCTAACATAGTGAAAAATCAAAATTGATTTTTTTTGAAATGGTATCCGGGTCAGTTTGAGCGCAACTAATTTCACGGCGTACCGGCTATTCCCACCATCACAAGGCACGAGTTTAAAGATCAAAATTGATTATTTTCACCATCAACTTCCCACAAAGCCAAAGCTTTAACTACATAAGCCGATACAGCCACAATAGTAGCAGCAAAAATAGGAGGAACAAGCAAATCCATTTTAGACCTCTGAAAAACCTCAGTAGGGAAACAAAAAACCTCTAATGGAAGATCCAATGGAATTCTCACAGATCCTCTATCATGACATGCCTGAGAGAAGGAAGACGACGGCGTTATCGCTGAAACGAAGGCTAATTCCGGCGAAAAAGAAGCCACAGCTACTATAATGGTTAAAATGGTTGTCCATGTTGCAGCATAGAATAACAATGGTAGCCTTAATGAGAGCCTTTGATAAATTGAATTCAAGAAAATGAAGCTCATGTTTTAGCTAGAAAAAAACTTTGTTTGGAAAACGAAGAAGAATATGAATATAATGGGGTTATATGATTATTGGTCAAACATAGTATAATAAGAATAATGGTTGATATGGGAAAGATGGACCTAATCTTAACTGCTTTCAAAATGTAGCATACAACATGGTTTCAAGTAATTTAGTTGTTAGAGTTTAGCTTATATGGTTTGACCGTGTAAATCACCTAAAAGGTAACTACAGTCAAACTCTATATAACAGTCTAATTTGTTCCGATATTTTTTGGCTGATATAGCGAAGTGCTGTTATGGAGAATATATATTATAACATAACATAAGAATAGGTTTCGGATAAAATATAACATTTATAGTGAATGGTTGTTACATAAAGATGTTGTTATAGAAAGGTCTAACTGTACATATAAATATTCGTAAAAAATGATATTAATAACCTAAAAAAATAAGGCTGATCACCAGGGGATGCAACTTTCGATATAAACTCATAACTTTTAAAATATAATAGATTCAATGTTAGAAACCTTAACGGTTGAACTCATAGAATTCTAAATCTGCCTTTAATGAACATCTATTACAATATATTAAAATATATACTGATAGTGTAAAATTTAGATTGTAATTATAATGGATAGATAATTTGTTGACTAACTCCATATAAGAAGATAAGCTAATCTTTTGGTAGTTTGTTGAGATAGAAAAGGGGTTGCAACTAAAAGGAACGGTTATTTTGGTAGACAACGTGGACGTGGCACTATTATTATTAGAGTTTTTGGTATGGGGTTGGTGAGAAAAATATGATATTTTAGCATAAATATTCGGAGAATTCCTTGTAAGTGCTCAACATGATAATACACTTTGACTACCTTAAATTTAGGTGCTAATATTTTATGTTGGACACTTGACCTTCAATTTTAGGTGTTTGTATTTTTCAATTTTAGGTGTTTATATTTTAGGTTGATGAATGCATAATACTACAGTCAAATTTTTCTATAATAACATTGATTGTTTCGGATATTTTTGGATGTTATAGCGAATTGATGTTATAGAGAGTATATATTATAACAAAACATGATATTTGATTCCGAAAAAACTTAATTTTTATAATGAAATAATGTTATATAAGGATGTTGTTATAGAGAGGTCTGACTGTAATTGTATTCATTACTTTTTACCGACAATGAAGATGATGAACTTAACTAAAAAAAAGTTGGAAAATTGTTAACTATAAATAGTTTGAACCAGTTAGTGCACCCATTCTCATCTCTGAATAGACTTTGCCCAAAAAATACTCTTTTTTGTTACACGAAAAAAGATGAAAATAATGAAATAAAGAAAATGGAGATAATGAGATGATTATGATAATGATAATGATAAGGATAATGCTAACCATAATCTTAATCATGATAACTATGATAATCTTAATAGTAATGCTGACAATAGGTGAATTTGACTATAATTAGGACCCTAAGGAACTATATTTTGTATCGTTTTAATGTAAATATTGATAACAACATGCTCTGATTAGTGCTTTTCATGCATTGCAGGTGAAATATCACAAGAAAAGAACGTTGGAACATTTTTTGGAGTCAATTACGAAAAAAAAAGGAAGTCAATCAAACAATACCCACAAAGTGCACCAAATAATAAGCAAAAGATGAGCTGAAGTAGGCCTACCGCGGTCCGGGCGCGACCGCGGTAGGAAGCAGCCGCAGATTCAGAGAGCCTGTTTGGCCGCGGTGCGACCGCGGCAGGACGCGTAAATTTCAGGGACTAAAGTGCAAAACACGGGATTTTAAGCCCCAAACCCTATATAAACTTATGGAATTCGCCCAAGAGAGGGAGAGAATCAGTTTTTAGAGTTTAGAAAACAACATAACAAGGGCAAGAGGTAAGGAGGCAAATTGGGCATCAATCTTTATTCTCCTCTTTTGTTCTTTTACCATTGACTATGAATTCTTTTGTAGTTTTTGTTATTATTATGAGTAGCCAAATACTTTAATCTAAGGTTTTGGTTGAACCCGTTGGAGATGAACTTGTTGGCATGTTAATATAGTTTTGAGTTGGTTATTAATCTCTATTTGTTCAACTACGTTTTGATTGTAGTTTGTTGAAGGGGCCTCAACTAGTTGTGCCTATTTATTATGTATCTGCTTGAGAAAGAGTGCATATTTAGGTAGTTGTTGAACAACACCACTCCCGGAGTATAGACGAGAGTCATAACCGAGGGTTTAGAGGTTGGGTTAGAGATAATATACCTCGGGTGCAATCTAAAGTGAACCGTAACGCAAATATAGCTAGCGTAGCTCGAGAGAGTGCGTCTAGTAAATTGTCATAAATGCTTGAGAATGATTTACGATAACTGGAGAGTTCATGATTGATAAAGACAATCAAATCAAAGCTATAGGAACATACAACTAGGGAAAGAACCAACGGGGGAAACCATTACCTTAGACTTTTATTCCAATTGTTTACAACTGCTTGTTAGTTACTCTTAGTTTTATAGATTCAGTTAGTTGTAGTAGTAATCACAACACCATTTGTTATTCATAAAGTTTAAGGAGGTTGACTAACAAGAATTTAGTACTTTACAAGCTTCTTTTGATACGTTAAGTCCCTGTGGGATTCGACTCTGGGCATAATGCCCCGGATTATATTTGCAACGCCCGCTTAGTCTTTTCTTAGACACAGTTGAGCGTGATCAGATTTTGGCGCCGTTGCCGGGGACTAACGGTATTATCAAGGATAGTTGAAGACAAATTTTAAAATTAAAAAAAATTCTTAATTATAGTCAAGTTTATTTGATTTTACTCATTTATTGAATCTCTAACGTTTGTTGAATCGGTGGTACAGGTGCATGCCTAGAAAATCTTCGTGAACTGGTGACGTTGTTGAAGCTTTACCATACCCCGAAAAAGTTTTCAGGGTCGTGAACAAAGCCAATCGAAGGAGCAAACGACAGTCAAACATTGAACCAATAGAATTTGATATGGCAGAACTGAACAACAGAGTTAATATTAATGGTGAGGTTGTTGGTGATGGGCTGGTCAACTCTGTAGCAAGAAATGCTGCGCCTCAGGCGCCCATTGCACCTGAGGCACCACTATATGACTGGGCGCAACCCACAGCCGATAACTTGGCAACCGTGTGGTCCCCCAGATTGAAGCAGAGTCCTTTCAGATCACAAACAATATGTTGCATCTGTTGCAGAATAAGGGGCTATTTTCGGGGTCATATGTCGAGTACCCTCAGCAACACTTGAAGAACTTTCTGTCCATATGCAAAACCCAGCGACAGCCTAATGTTACCCCGGATGCTCTAAGACTGTTATTGTTTCCGTTTTCGGTAACGTGGGTTGCTCAGACTTGGCTGAATTCACTCCCAATAAATTATATTACTACATGGGAGGAGTTAGTCAAGCAATTTTTGGGAAAATTTCATCCACCCAACAAGACAGCATAGCAGATAGATGAGATAATCAGTTTCAGACAGAAGCCCATGGAAATGCTACAAGAGACATGGGAGAGATTTAAAGGGATGCTGGTTATTTGCCCACATCATGGTATTCCTGAGCAGATGTTGGGGCAACGTTTCTATATGGGGATAGCTGACAGTGTGAAAGCCAACGTAGATGCATCAGCAGGTGGAGCGTATCTCAGCAAGACGTGGAGAGAGTACCAGAGCTTACTTGACACTATGGCACAAAATTCAGGGTGGACCACTAGGGGTGCACCTATCACCCCAATTGTTCACTCAGTGCCATTAGACCCATCTAACACTATGGCTGAGAACATGGCTACATTGATGACTCAGATGAGTATTCTCACAAAGAAGGTGGAAGAATTAGGCGTGAAGCAGCAGGTTCATATTGTAGACACTACCAATGGGGGATTATGCACATCTTGCGTAAGTCAACCTATGGGTAATCACTGGAATGCAGACTGCAATCAAGCTCCCTATCCGGAAGACATGAACTATGTGTCTAATTATGGAGGTCAGAGACAGGGAGGTCAGAATTGGGGTCAGCAAGTTCAACCTTACAGACCACCCCACCTGCAACACAATAACGGTAACATGGGTGCCATGAGACCTCAGGGTAACATGGAACCTTACCAACGATCTCAAGGATACAACAACAAGGATCAGCAACAAGCTTATAATCCCCCTCAGCAACAACATGGGGGAAGACATGAAGATGGATTCTCCAGGTTAGAAGCTATGATGCAACAAGTGATTGGGTCAACTGCCAAGATCAGTGAAAGAGTAGATGCCCATGACTCATCCATTAAAAACATTGAGGTACAACTGCGGCAAATTTCAAATGTGGTGCACAATCGTCCCCATGGAACTTTACCCGCTGATACTCAGGTGAATCCAAGGGACCAGGGCCCAAAGCGACTAATGGCAGTGAGCCTCCGCAATGGCAGAGACTTGGATTTGGAGCAAGAGATGGTGCGCGAGAGCAGACAGACAGATACGCTAGTGCAAGTGCCTATTGAAATTGATGACGCGACTCCTTTGACAAAGGTCACAGTGCAGCCAGTTGAAGAAAAATCCAGCAATCAAGGTGAGGCTGAAAATGCACTGGAGGAAATCTCAGAGCCGGTAGTAGAAGTTGCGGTTGAAAAAGAAAAAGAACAGATAACAGGAAAGAAAAGACCACCGGCTCCATTCCCTCAAAGGCTGGCAAAATACCAGAAGGATGAACAGTATAAGAAGTTCTTGGACATGCTAAAGCAAATACAGGTAAATATCCCGTTGATTGATGCTTTGAAGGAAATGCCTGGTTACGCTAAAATGATGAAGGACTTGATGTCCAGAAAATTTGACTTCCAAGATCTAGCCACTGTCACCCTTACCCAAACTTGTAGCGTGGTGGTGACGTGTCCTATTGCTGAAAAGTTGTCTGACCCAGGGAGTTTTACAATTCCTTGTACTATTGGCAACTTTGCTTTCACCAAAGCTCTCTGTGACTTGGGGGCTAGCATAAATCTCATGTCACTGGCCATCTATAAAAGACTGGGGATTAGTAGAGCCAGGCCTACATCCATGCTAATGCAACTTGCTGATAGGACGGTGAAGAGACCGTCGGGTATTCTGGACGATGTGTTAGTACAAGTGGGGAAATTTGTGTTCCCTGCTGATTTTGTGATCTTAGACTGTCGGGTAGATGAAGAAATTCCCATAATCTTGGGAAGGCCATTCTTGTCCACAAGAAGATCCCTTATCGATTGCGAGACTGGTGAGCTTAAGATGAGGCTCAATGATGAGGAAATCACGTTCAACGTGCAGAAGTCTATGAGGCGACCAAGTGAGTTCGCTAACTGCTCTCTCATTGACGCTGTGGGCGTGATACTAGACGAAAATGATGCGTCCCTGACTGTTGGGGACACTTTGGCTGCATGTTTGATGAACTTAGACGATGTGAATGGTGAGGAATTAGCAGAGTGGGTATTAGCTCTGGAAGGAAAAGGGATGTGGCCGAGGACTCTCGAAATTGAACCTTTACACTTAGAGAAGAGAAAGAGTCCGCCAGCCAAACCCTCAGTTGAAGAACCACCCAAGTTAGAGCTGAAGCCTTTACCAGCCCATCTCAGGTATGCGTTTCTCGGACCTAACTCTACACTACCGGTTATTATCTCATCTGGTTTGTTAGATGTGCAGGAACAACAACTGTTACTGGTACTCTCAGAGTGCAAAACTGCCATTGGTTGGACCATGGCAGATATCAAAGGGATCAGCCCAGCCTATTGCATGCATAAGATTCTCTTGGAAGAGGGGAACTGACCTTCCAAGGAACACCAAAGGCGCTTGAACCCGAATATGAAGGAAGTGGTGAAGAAGGAAATCATAAAGTGGTTAGATGCGGGAATTATTTTCCCCATCTCTGACAGCAGTTGGGTTAGCCCAGTACAGTGTGTACCAAAGAAGGGTGGTATGACGGTGGTAAAGAATGATAAAAACGAGCTTATATCCACCAGAACCGTCACGGGTTGGAGAATATGCATGGACTACCGAAAATTGAATCTTGCCACCCGCAAAGACCACTTCCCATTTCCCATCATTGATCAGATGCTCGATCGGCTAGCAGGGAGATCTCACTTTTGTTTCCTTGACGGGTATTCGGGGTACAACCAGATTTCTATTGCCCCGGAGGATAGGGAAAAGACCTCCTTCACATGCCCTTATGGGGTGTTTGCTTTCAGAAGGATGCCCTTTGGCCTCTGCAATGCACCTACAACATTCCAACGGTGCATGATGGCCATTTTCACAGACTTGGTGGAAGATATCATGGAGTTCTTTATGGACGACTTCTCAGTGGTGGGAAATTCGTTTGATGAATGCCTAGCAAATTTAAACCGTGTGCTGAAGAGGTGTATAGAGACGAACCTGGTGTTAAACTGGGAGAAGTGCCATTTCATGGTACAAGAAGAAATCGTCTTGGGGCATTTGGTCTCAAGTAAAGGTATTCAGGTGAACAGAGCCAAGGTCGAGGTGATTGAAAAACTTCCACCACCCACGACAATCAAAGTTATTCATAGCTTCCTGGGACACGCCGGATTCTACCGGCGATTCATCAAGGATTTCTCCAAAATTGCCAACCCTCTCTGTAAGTTGCTAGAAAAAGATAACCCATTTGTGTTTTCTGATGATTGCAGGGTGGCTTTTGAGGAGCTAAAGAAGCGGCTAGTCACAGCACCGATTATAGTTGCCCCCGACTGGGAGCAACCATTTGAGCTCATGTGTGATGCTAGTGACTACGTTGTACGAGCCGTGTTGGGGAAACGCAGAGACAAGGTAATGCACCCAATTTACTATGAAAGTAGGACATTGAGTGGAGCTCAGCTGAATTACACGGTAACAGAAAAAGAGATATTGGCTGTAGTGTTTGCCTTCGACAAGTTCAGGTCTTACCTGATCGGGTCAAAGGTGATTGTGTACACTGATCACGCAGCCATTCGGTACTTAGTTGAGAAAAGAGAGTCTAAGCCGCGCCTAATTCGTTGGGTGCTACTCTTACAAGAGTTTGACTTGGAGATTCGTGACCGTAAGGGAACGGAGAACCAAGTCGCTGATCATTTATCACGACTTGAAGGTGCTGAAAAGGCACCTGAGTCTGAGGATATTCTGGAAACCTTTCCAGATGAGCAGTTGCTGGCCACAAGTGTGGAAGAGGTGCCATGGTACGCAGATATTGCTAATTACCTTGCATGTGGCATCGACCCTTATGAGCTCTCCTCTGTGCAAAAGAAACGATTTTATCGTGACTACAGAAATTATTATTGGGACGAACCGTATTTGTTCAGAATTTTTATTGATAACATAATCCGGAGATGCGTCTCCGAGATAGAACAATTTTCGGTTTTGCAGGCTTGCCACGCGTCACCTTATGGGGGACACTTTGGAGGAGTCCGGAAACAGCAGCAAAGGTGTTAGAGGCCGGTTTCTACTGGCCAACAATTTTCAAGGACGCCCACCAGTGGGTCAAAGGATTCAATGAATGCCAAAGAACGGGAAACATATCCCGTCGTCATGAGATGCCTATGAAGACAATGCAGGAAGTTGAGGTGTTCGATGTCTGGGGGATCGATTTCATGGGTCCCTTTGTCAGCTCTTACGGCAATAAGTATATACTTGTTGCTGTGGATTACATGTCCAAATGGGTGGAAGCTGCAGCATTCCCCACCAATGATTCGAGAGTGGTGGTGGGGTTTTTGAAGAAGAATATTTTCACCCGGTTTGGAATTCCGAGAGCTATTATCAGTGATGAGGGAACGCACTTCTGCAACCGGGTCTTTGAGAAGTTGCTGGCTAAATATGATGTGCGCCACAGGGTGGCCACCCCGTATCACCCCCAAACAAGCGGGCAGGTAGAGGTCTCTAACCGAGAGATCAAGAGTGTGCTCACAAAAACTGTAAACGCCACAAGAACGGATTGGGCGAAAAAGCTTGACGATGCACTCTGGGCCTACAGAACCGCATTCAAAACACCAATCGGTATGTCCCCATACAAGTTGGTATTTGGGAAGGCCTGCCATCTGCCTGTGGAGCTTGAACATTGAGCTTGGTGGGCCTTAAAGCAATTGAACATGGACCCCGATGTTGTTGGGGAAAATAGACTGACAGAGCTGCATGAGCTGGAAGAATTCAGATATCACGCTTTTGAAAGTACGAGGCTATACAAGGAAAGAATGAAAAGGCTACATGACAAGCACATTGTGGACAGACATTTCAAACCGGGAGACAAGGTATTATTGTACAATTCAAGGTTGAGACTGTTTCCTGGTAAGCTTAGGTCCCGATGGTCTGGGCCGTACTGTGTTAAAGAAGTGTTCCCATCTGGGGCTGTGGAGATTACAAGTGAAAATGGCACCAACACCTTCAAGGTTAATGGTCAAAGACTGAAAATGTACGTGGGAATGGATGAAACGAAGGAGTTGTCTGTGGTGCGGCTCGATGAACCACAGAGGTTGAGTGATTCTTAAATGCGCTCATTCTGCGTCGTGCCGCGACATTAAATCAGGTGCTTCGTGGGAGGCAACCCATTGATTGTTGTACTCGTCGTGCCGCGACGTTAAATCAAGCGCTTCTTGGGAGGCAACCCATGATAGTTGTAATCTCTAACATGTTGTGGTGTATGCAGGAGAGTTTAAGAGAGTGTTGAACCAAAAGCCTGGGCATAGCACGACTATGGTAAAAAAAAAATCGTTTGGCACCGCGACCGCGGTGCGACCGCGGGCAAACACCCTTGCAGGAGTTTGGCATCGCGCCCGCGGTGCAACCGCGGCAGGCCCAGGTAAGTGCTGAACCGAAATTTTTTTCTTAATTTATTTATTTCTTTTTATTTTCTTCTTTTTAATACCCAAAACCCTTTCTTTTCTAACCCACAACACTTACACCCCTTCTTCTTCCTCTTCTTCTTCTTCCTCTCCCCTCCCCCATTCAAACCCAACACCTCTACTCCTTCTTCTTCCTCTTCTTCTTCTTTTTCTTCTTCCTCCTTTTCCCTCCCCCTTTCAAACCCAACAACCCCACCCTTGTCCCCCTCCCCTACCACACACGTATTCCCTCATCCCTCCTCTATTTTCCTTCATCCCCAAGACCCCATTATCGACCTTCAAGTAAGTTCTCTTATTTATATATATATATATATATTTTTTCGCAATTTTTCCTTTGTAGTTAGTTATAGTATACCAAATCTTGGTTCTTGTTGTACATGGGTGTTCTCCTCCAAGTTTTTGGGTGTATATGGTAGTTTGGGTTGATTTGTGAAGAATGGTGGGTGTATTCCATGTTTGCAAATATTAAAGTGTGGGGTGGGGTGGCTAATGTAGCATAGGTGTTGCCGCATATATGATATTACTCTGTGGTGGGGACCCATGTGAGTAGTTTGTGGCCTTACTTGGTAGTTCTCACTGTTTTGAGGGCTTATGTGGGGTATTTTGTTGGAGCTTGACACCCATGTAGTAGTGTGGGGGCACATATTGTACGATTTTTCCATGGGTGCCCCACCGACTGTTGGTACTGGCCATATTTGGCGAAGTTGGGTGTTTGGTGATAGCAGGTGGGGAAGTCTGAGTACCCATCCAACTGACACTTTGTTGGGTGGTACCTGATTATTGTTCTGACTTCCTTGCAGGCACTATGGCCCGCCGGAAGCGCCGGAACACGGCCAGCACATCTGCAGCACCGACTTGGGGTGAATCCCATTTCCTGTCGGAGGAGGCGGAGAGCCGGTTTCATGCGAAGGCTACAAAGAGTTGTGTCCCTGAGGTAGCAGTTGATCGGGCAGCACTCCGGGTTGATAACCCGGATATGTACGAGGAGATCAGATGAAGGGGAATGGAGTTCTTGTTTGAGGAGCCGGAACCGGCCAACATAATGGTCGTCCGGGAGTTCTATGTGAACTGCCTGGAACACATGTGTCGTTCTGTGATTGTTCGTGACAAAGTGGTGGAGGCCTCCATAGCAAAGATTCGTCATGTCCTGCAGCTGCCACAGTTCACGGGTGACATTGATTACTACCATAACTCCTAAGGGGTCGATTGGGACACTCTCATTGAGACAATCTGCGTAGGGGGACAGCCAATCTGGATTAAGGAGAACATCACACTCCATTCCAGTTCTTTCACTTGGGAAGCTAAATGTTGGTTCAACATAATCTGCAACAGATTTTTGCCCACTGGCAACACTTCGGATGTGAACAGCTTACGGGCATTGCTAGTCTGGTGTTTTATCAACAAGCGGGACTTTGATGCGGCTAAAATTATTGGGGATGAAATGATCCTTCGGTCAACTCTGTTGACCAAAGGATTTTACTTCCCCTCACTTGTGACGCGCTTGTGCCGGCTGGCCAATGTCCCCACTAACCCTCTTGATGGTTCTTTGGGTCACATAGCACCTTTTCGAGCTGCTAAGATCACGGTCGGCAGAGATGTCACCGCACCCATCGAGCTTGATGCTGATGATGACGACGCAACCCCCGTGGAACCCCCTCGGCGTTCCTACGATGAAGTTGGCCCCTCTCAGAGACCCCACGCTAGGGCGGCTTTCAGCAGGTCCCAGTCTAGCAGACCTCGGATTCCCTCGTTGGAGGAAGAGGTGGCGGATCTTCGCACCTCAGTAGATGGCCTGCACGTACGCCTTGATGTTATGTCCAAACGGCAAGCCAAGAGCGAGAGCAGGATGATGGCATGGTTCCGCGCCATTGGGAGGGCTTGCAACATGGACCCCAATTTCGTCTCCGACTCTGAGTGACCACGAGGGAAGTCTTCTTACCCCCTCTTTGCATTATCTTTATTCAATGTCATGGGGACATGCCATATCTTTCTGTGTGGGGTGGGAGATTTGCTTCATCGTTGTTGTATATATGCAATTAATTGTGTTTTCGTTTTTTGTTTTGTTCGTGTGAATAGTTTGTTTTAATTACGTTAGACATCACTGACTTTGGATCGACGATGGACACTTGTCGACGGGTTTCTTGAGAGTCAACGTCGGGAAAAAAAAGATTTTTTTATTTCTCTTTATTTTCTTTTAAGGTAGTGTAGCAACTCCCCCTTGGTTTTTCTTTTGACCACGGTTCTTTTCCAAGGGTCTATATTGAACCCGGTTAGGTAGATTTTATGTTTAGGACTATTAGAACTCTCTTGGGCAAAGATGGGTAAGGGAAAGAACAATCAAAACGTACTTGAGGGTGCAACGCCTAGGCTCACTTGTAAACTCTTAATCTTATGCCTTAATTTTGCACACTTCGTCTGACTTGAATGCTCACTTGAGTGTGTTGACAAACCAATTCGGAATGAGTTACATGCCAAGTGTGTGTGGGGTAGTTCATGTATTCTATGTCTTCATGTGATACCTAGAACTTGCTTTGTGTGTGTGCGAAGCGAAATAGAAGTTGTTTGGTTTTAG
>ML294127.1:0-20289 GCA_005239495.1 Nicotiana undulata
ATATATATATATATATATATATATATATATATATATATATATATATATCTAAAATATTTCTCATTAACACAAACAGACGAACACATTAATTCAAAACTCTCTCTCACACTCAAAGCTTTCTGCTTTTCTTTCTTTGTTACTTGATGTTGTTCTGAGTTAGCCGGCTGCGAGCCAAGGCTAATTATTGTGATCTCTTATTCTTCACTTTGTGCTTACTATCTCTATACTGGTATGTACTGATTTCAATTCAAGTCTCAAAACCAATATGTTTTTACTGTTTCAGTTTATCATATTCCTGATTTGTTTTTATCTATGGTTTTGTTGTTCAACATGTAACTAACCTCTTCACATTGTTGCTTTATTTAAGTATGCTAGTTTTTCCTTACCTCTCTAGGGTCAACATGCTCTTATGAACCTGTAATTTGTCTCAATGTGACCTCACTCTGTTTAAATGTTTGTATATTGTTACCTTGTTCTAGCATGCACTTATTGATTTGTAATCCTAAGTTGTCTTAATGTTGTTCTCAATCATGCTTAGTATGAAATCCTATACTCTACTATCTCCCAACCCCATGAGTCCCCTAAAACATTTCTGATTCTGTTCTAATTAGCATTCCTGAATCCATGTCTTACTACCTGCCCCAAGTGCAAAGGACTTATGTCTGTTATGTGTTCACCATACATGCTCTATTTGTCCCCCAATCCCCAACTACCCCTGCGTGAAGGACTGTTCTTTGAGTGTTGCTGAACCTGTTTTGGTTCTATGATTGATCTGTTGTTTGTTTGATTACCCAACTCTTGTTAAAAGCTGTTTTACTAAACAACTCTCTTATTTACAAAACTATTTCAACTAACTCTCTTTCAACACTATTTTCCTATTAAAACCTTTTCAAAACTATGCCAAGCACACTCACTCTACTCCTAGGTCCTTAAGTTCTGCCCCTCCAATGTGTGACTGCTTTGGGATCCCTATGAGATCCCTCTAAACTCTGATGCATTAGAGCTGGCACTTTCACACTGCAATTACTCAGTTATGATTGTCAAAATCTGGGTTTGAGCACTGCCCGGGATCTCTTGAGGTCCTTAGGGAACTCTGACACACCCGGACATGAAAAGGCTATGAAACACATGGGAATTTGAGGTTATGAAATCTGGGCCTGCTTTAGGCTCCCTTTAGTATAACTTCTTCTTTTCTTTTTCTACTTATGTAATTCATTCAAATACTGGTTTGTAATAATTATTGTAAACGAATATTGGGGATAGTTAGTGAAATGGGGAGGGTAACTATGTAGTTTTATCGATATCATTGGGTAGAAAGCATGTCATAGGTTCTACTTTATCTATACTTGCATTAGAATCCCTGCTTTAGGACCAATACATTCAAATCATGCATTACATACCATGTTCTTAGGTTTACTGCTTCAGCATCTCAATTGACACTAATACCTGGTAATCACTTAGAAATATTGTTCTTAGGTTAATAAACAGCATCAATAAAAAGTTGTTACTCATGTTCCGCGCATTTAGAAATCATGCCTTTATAAATTCTGTCACTTGCACTAGATATCATGTTCCCAGGTTTACTTCTTCATCATCGCAGTTGACACTGATGCATTTCTATGACTATCACTTAGGAATCCAGTTCTTAGGATAACCAATGTAAATTGTCGCTACATGAATCCTGCTTAACAACTCTGTAAATTTCTGTGCATTTAGAAATCATGCTTTAGGAACTCTAGATGTCCTGAAATCATTCTGCACCTATATATGCGTATTAGATACCATGCTCTAGGGTCTCTTCAAACGCCTAGTTTAAACTACTGTTTCATAAAAAGATATAAAAACAGTCTCGCCCTTGATTATCCTGTTTTAAATAAGACTGGTAATAATCCCTGTATTATCAGACTTACAACACCTAGAACAACATGTTTTAGGCCAAAAACAACCTTTAAATTGTTTAATGTTTCTGGCAACTAGTACGTAGGATCCCACGCCTAGGCAAGCCTTAGGTAACTAATGTGTATAAAAACTGAAGAACTGTTCTCTTTGTGTTTACTGCTTAATGGCTAACAGGTTCAAAATCAGTAGCCAAACTGATTAGGCCTCCTACTGTTAAGATTATAAAAAACAAAGCTGCATATTTTCTGTGTTTTGATATTCACTTAGACATCATGATTTAGGATCCTGTCTAATAAAAATGCTTCTTGTTTGTGTTTGAGACGTGCTGTTTATGTGCATTATTTGTGGAGGTAAACTTGGGCCCCCTTAACTGCTTCTTTTCTGTATTTATCTGTCAAAGTCCTATGTGTTCTTGCCTATCGCCTAGAATTTTCTCTTTTAAAAAAACCTTAGGGGTTATTTCTAGAACTGCTTATATTAGAGGCCCTAACTTCCTCCAGGGCCATTAAGAAGGGACGGGTAATAGCACGCATAGAGGTCGTTAAATAAAACTCGATTAATAACCGCTAAAGGGTGGGGTAAAAGGTAGATATGGATATGATGACCGGTGCGCTAATGCCACATGTAGCCCCTCTCCTGAGGAGTGATTACCGGGCATCGTACCGATGTGATTCTATAGAATGAACAACCTAGGACTCCCATATACCTTACACATGTATTCTTAGACTATAAATCTTTCAAAACCTTACACTTTAAACCTTTTTAAAACTTTATTTCACATGTGTGCTCAGACTGCGAATCGTTTCAAAACTTTTATTTGTTTATGCTTTAATTATTTATTTGCTATTTGTTTAAATTAACAAATCTTGTTTGGCCGGGAACAACAGTTCTGGACTTTGAGGGGTGTCTAACACCTTCCCCTTGAAGTAATTTCAAGCCCTTACCCAATCTCTGGTTATTCAAATATGTGTTGTAAATGACCCTTAGTAAGTTCCCTAATGCACCATAATTCGTTAGGTGGCGACTCTTAAATTCCTTTATATACCCCTTTCCCAAAAGGAAACGAGTTGTCCCAATAATGTCAAAAACCCTAACCGATCCGAAAGGAGAGGAAAAAGGGGGCGCGACAGCATGGCGACTCTGCTGGGGATTTTAGGCTTTTACCATTTCAAACTGCTTTGTGAATTTGTACCTTTACTTTGCTAATACCTGCACCCTTTTCCTTTTCCCCTATGTGCAATTTAATTGTCTATTTCTTCCAAGTATTTATTTTTCCAAGAGCAAAATTGACATGTTTTCTTTGTTTCTCTTTGTAACCGCTTTAAATTATAACTGTTGTATTTATCGCTTTCACAACGTGCAAATACATGACCACATGTTTTTATTGTTTATTTATTATTGCATAATCATGCTCAACATCATATTTCACTCGTGACAATATAAATCCTATAGCAATGCTTGATGAGTGGTTGCGCTCTTCCTATTTTATATCACCCTTAAATTCGGAAAGGCTTATTTGCGGTAAAACCAGTCGATCAGCGGTGTAGGCGATGGTTCCATGCCTTCCCCCTTGAGTTGTCCGCTCAAGGGTACCAGTCTAAAACTCCATAGAAACCTTACTCTATTAAACTGTGCATGCATCATGGTCAAACCTATCCGGGTTAATGTGTCGTCCGCACAATAACCGTTTAAGACAACCTTGTCCAAAGTCCACGGGGGTTTCCATAATCCCAACGGACACAATCATGTTCTGTGCATTTATTTGGAGAACTAAATGCTTGCATGCTATTCATAAATGTATAAATAGTCGAGTTTGGTGGGGGTAAGGGCCTAACCATTTTTGTCTTGCAGAAATATGAGGCACGAAGTCCCCAGATTCGGTATGGTTAGCAACATCCCTCCAATGCTCCTGAACTGGTGGGAGGATCTTCACTCAAGTGATAAAAAACATGTCAAGAAATACCTGGGCAATTTAACGTCCCTCCTAGACATCCAACCCAACAACATGTTGATTGAGGCTGCCACCTTATTTTGGGATAGTGAAAGAGTCGTGTTCTGCTTTGGGAATATTGAGATGACACCATTGCTAGAAGAAATAGGAGGACTTGCTGGGTTGGTTTGGGAGACTCCCGGGTTGTTGGTGCCTGAGAATCGCACAGGCAAAAGCTTTCTGAATATGATGGGTCTAAAGAAGAACGCTGAGTTAGAATGTTTGAAACAGTCATACATACCCTTCGAGTATTTATATGAAAGATACGGTCACAGCAAGTCATACCGTACCTATCATGATGAGTTCGCCATCACTTCTCTGGGTCACATCCACCGTAGGGTATTTGTATTCATTGTCTGCTTTCTGGGGTTGATCGTGTTTCCAACAACGAAGGAAAGGATTCACACTAGGCTAGCCATGGTAACCAAGACATTGATGGAATGGATTGACGGGAAAGCCTTCAGCGTTGTCCCGATGATCATATCGGACATTTACCGAGCCTTGGAACGCTGTCAAAAAGGAGCTAAGCATTTCGAAGGTTGCAACATGTTGCTGCAACTGTGGCTCTTAGAACACCTCCGAAAGGGCCAGTACCGTCAAGAATATCCGCGAAGGGTGTGGAACGATCACATTGCTTTCCACCACCCCAAGCGGATGACATATATACCTGACAGATTTTCCCAGCCAGAGACTACCAAGGAGTGGGTAGAATTGTTTGATAACCTAACTGAGGAGCAGGTACAGTGGATGTTCGAGTGGTTTCCAACGGACGAATTCATCATCAGATCCAAGGATGCGCCACACCTAGTGTTGATCGGGTTGAGAGGTGTATATCCTTACGTTCCTCTCCGGGTCATGAGACAAGCAGGTAGGAAGCAAGTTGTGCTTAGGGTCGATAAGATGAGCCATTTCCGAGCTGACTTCCAGGATGATGGTGTTCCCTACAAGTGCCAAGCCCAACACATGTGACACTGCAAGATCATAATGGAGAAGAACACAATTGAACCATACAGGTACCACGCAGGATGTGCACCTTTTTACCCGGCGTGGTTAGAAGATGACTTGGATGGGTTAGTCAGGTCAGGGATCAGCCGAGACCACAGAATCATAGACGAGAGTGCCGAGGCTCAAGTCAAGTACAATCGGATGTGCAAGAGGGTCCACGAATCTGAGAACGAACACCGAGAGATACATGAAACCAACAAAATGTTGATCGAAGAATGGAAACAGGGTCGTTCGTTCCAACAGGAAGCTGGAATACTTAGAGCGAGGCAGCGTAGAGCTGGAAGGTAAAATCATCAAAAGGGTCGAAGACTATCAAAAAGCCGAGGTAAATGAAGGAGGACATCTGGCCAGAGCAGACTTGTTGTTGGGACTGCGTGAGCTAGGGAACTTGTTTGATGGGATCAAGGATGTCGAATCTGGGGAAGGTCCTTCTGGGACTAAGTAGGATAGGTTTTCCTTTTTGCTTTTATCAATGTAATAAGGCCAATGGCCCTTGGTGACTTTATTTCCTGCTTATTATTTTAGTGTCATTTTGGATTCGTCTATTTATCTTAATGAAATGAGGCATTTTGGCATCTAAGTTCTCCAAATCAATTTGTCGCTAGGCCTACCTCGGACGCAACGAGGCTCCCAAATTAGGACACGCTTTATATTCCTGCAATATATGTTTAAATACTGCAATATTTTCTCATGACCCTCACTGACTTGACTACCTTTTGTTTTTGCATTTTTTTTCTTTCTTTTGATTATTCCCCTCCCCAAAGGTTGGTTCGTGCATTCTTGCATCATCATCAAACTACACAAGATCCAAGGGCCCTCCACCCTCTCCTTCTCCTAGTCCACCTAAGGGAAAAAGCAAAGGCAAAGGCAAAATGAAAGATTTGAACAATATCAGAAAGGAAAACACAATGCCAGCTGAACGAACTGAAGCCTCTGACAGTCAAGGTATCCAGGTCCAGAACGATGCTATGTCACAACTCGAGCAAAGGTTGTTGAAGCTCCAAGAGGAGCTTGAGCATGTCCGAAATTTGGAAAATTTATCCTTCTCACTTAGTGTTCCAGATTTCAATCATCCAAATGCCCAAAATCCCATACCTCCTCAGAACACTCCAAACAAACAAAATCCTCCCACAACTCCTCACCACACAACTTCAATGGAAAATCCAACTATTCCGCCACAATGCAACACTTTCCACACTTCGAGAAACACCCCACTGATCGTCCCTGAATCACAAAACTCCACAAATGATCACCTCTATACACAGGCGCCAGGCCATCATAACAAACACATCTACATGGAGACTCTACCTCACTCCACCCAACCCATTTCTTACACACCCAAATCTAGTGAGAAGGATATGTTTATCAAGAATTTGGCTGAAGAACTTAAGAAACTGACTAGCCTAGTTCAAGAAAGTAAGGGAGTTAAAGGATTGAACTATGAAGATCTCTGCATACAACCCGATGTTGAACTACCCGAGGGTTACAAACCTCCTAAGTTTGAGATGTTCGACGGCACAGGTGATCCTAGGGTCCATCTGAGGACCTATTGTGATAAATTGGTTGGAGTAGGAAGGGATGAGAAGATTCGTATGAAGTTATTCATGAGGAGCCTCACGGGAGATGCTTTGTCTTGGTACATCAGCCAAGACCCCAAGAAGTGGTCCATTGGGTGGACATGGCATCCGTCTTCATGGACCGGTTCAGGTTCAATACGGAGAACGCTCCATACGTGTTTTAAATTCATAATCTTAAGAAGAAGCCCACAGAAACTTTCTGCGAGTATGCTACTCGTTGGAGGTCTGAAGCATCTAAGGTCAGACCTGCCCTAGATGAAGAACAAATGAACAAATTCTTTGTCAAGGCACAAGACCCGCAGTATTATGCGCGACTGATGGTGATTGAAAATCACAAATTCTCTGACATCATCAAATTAGGTGAGAGAATGGAAGAAGAGATTAAAAGCGGAATGGTTACCAATTTTGAAGCACTACAGGCCACGAACAAGGCCCTATAGTCTGGTGGCATATCCAAGAAGAAATATGCAGGAACAGTAATGGTTGCACAGGGACCCAAATCCCCGTTGGTATACAGAACTTCTCCACTCACATACCAAACACCCCCACCAACATATCAGTCAGCACCCCCACCAACATATCAGTCAGCATCCCCACCAACATATCAGTCAGCACCTCCACCAACATATCACTCATCTCCACCACCTACCTAGCAACCTACTTCTCCCAGATATACCCAACCAGCCCCTATTTATCATGCATAACACTCTCAACCATCTAATTCCAGCCACCCCCTGCTCGTCAAAATTTTCCAAGACCTCGACCGAATTTTGACCGCAGGCCGCCCAAGCAATATACTGCCATCGCTGAGCCTATTGACCAGCTGTACGAAAGATTAAAAGCCACTGGTTATGTCACTCATATCCCTGTTGTAACCCCTGAGAATCCTTCTCAATGGGTCAATCCAAATAAGACTTGTGCATACCATTCTGGCATGAAGGGGCATACAATTAATGGATGCCGCTCACTGAAAGATAAGATTCAATCTTTGATTGATAATTAGATCATTCAAGCAAAGGAAGAAACTCCCAATATCCGCAAAAATCCGCCCCAGACCATAGGGGTGGAGGCATCAACATGGAAGAAATAGAAGAAGATTGGGACCCAGAAGGGTCGATCGGGTTGATCATAGAGGGTGATGACCCAAAGAAGCCAGCAGTCACTCTTAATCCTATCATAGTCTAGATTCAGCCATTCGGAAATGTTGAGGTAGCTACGTCAGTCCCATTCTAGTTTGAAGAGGCACCACCCGCAGATGCACATGTGTCGTTTGAGGTCAAAGTAATGCCACCTGCTAAGGCACCTATTCCATTTGAAGTGAAAGTAGTTGCACCAATCACAGTGACAGTGTCAACTTCGCCTCATTTCAACACTAATGTTGTACCTTGGGATTACGTGGCAGAGGCGAAAATAAAAGGTAAAGTCAAGATAGAAGAAGCTACTGCCGCACAGGGGATGACAAGGAAGGTCTATACACATGAACATTTGGAAAAGTCCAGCAAACAGGCTTCCAACAGACCACCCATCATTGAGACAGGCCCAGATGATCTTTGGAGGAAGGTGCAGGCCAAAGAATACCCAGTCATTGTCGCGCCCCCTTTTTTTTCTTTTCCCGGGCACTCCTTTCGGAGGCCCCGGTTTGAAAGGGTTTATGACATTGGTTGAGACAACTCGTTCATTTTGGGAAATGAGTTTGCATTTTGTGAAGAGTCACCATCTAATGATTTTGAGGTGCGTTAGGGCACCTAGGGGGTTCATTTCTAACTACGTTTGATAACCAGAGATAGGGTAAGGGCTATAAATTATCCTAAGGGGAAGGTGTTAAGCACCCCTCAGGATCCACAAGTGTGGTTCCCGGCCAAATAGCTTTTGTGAATTTTTTGTACAATTAGCAAATAAACAAATATGGCTCAAATAATAGGGGATTTAGGTCTAAGTACACATAGGTTTGGAAACAGTTAATGGAAGGCTAGATTTGGAAAAGAATTATAATCTAAGCAGTTTTATGGGAGTAAAGGGGTGTCCTAGGTTTGTTTGTAATATGGATTACATCAATGCAATACCCAGTATGACACTCCTCAAAGAGGGGCTACACGTGGTATTAGCGCACCAATCATCATATCCATATCTACCCTTTCCCACCCCGTGAAGGTAGTTAAAGCGAGTGTTGGTCACAACCTCTATTGCATATTGTTACCCGTCCCTTCCTATCAGTCCCGGAGAAATTTAGGACTTCTATCCTACAAGGGAGGTTCTAGGCAGACCCTCAGGTTTTAAAGGTAAAAATACTAAGGCGACATACAATAAAACAGATAGGACTTCAATTAAAATGGAGCATGGAAAAACATATATAAGGCTCAGGTACACCTCCACAAATAGTACACATAAACAGCGTGACTCATACACAATTAAGGTCTAAATTCAAATCCTAAGCATGGTGTCTAAGTGATAACAGCAGAGTCAGATTTATTATATAACTCATAGAGGAAGTCCTAATCAGCTTTGCCTACTGGTTTTAAACATGCTAACAGTTAAACAATAGTCACAAGAGACAGTTCCAGTTTTATTATTTGAGTTGATTACCTAAGGCTTGCCTAGGAATGGGTTAATATACAACAGTTGTTCAGAATTGTTAACAGTTTTAGATTGTTATACCTGAGAGCATGTGATTCTAAGTGTCGCATTACATACAGAAATTTATTACCAGTTGTTAGAACAAGGTGACTGTTCTATGCATCCATATTTAGACCAATTGTAATTAACCAAGTGTGATCCTAGAACATGATATCTAATGCATAATGATGCATATGCAATTGATAAAAAAAGGGTTTCTGAATGCACACAAAATCACAGCCTTATGCGTAGCTTCAGAATAAACATAGGCGGTAGTTTTAATGTTGTTTACCTTAGAACAAGTTTTCTAAGTGTGGAACATGGTGGCAGCATGAACAACAACTGATGTTAACACATTTTTAGAGCAAGATTTATGAATTTTTTCAGGTCATGTAATATGCACATAGGACAGAATCTCATTTATTTTGTTTTATGTCATTATTTACCTTAGAGGCAGGATTTCTAAGTGATGATGAGATGCTGAAAACAGTATATATGGATCCTATGTAGCATGATATCTAATGCATGGCATGCTTGGCATATGTTGTACCTAAACATGGTTGCTATTTCGCATAGAGAAAGTAAACCTAGGAAGCATGGTTTCTACCCTTGATTACACTACAACATGCATATCACCCTCCCGTTTCACTATCCATCCCCAGAGTTGTTTTACAAATAATTATTAAAGACCATTGGATATGAATTACATAACTGAAATAGAGGGGTAAAAATAAGAAGTTACCTATAGGGAGCCTACAGTATAGGCCCAGATCTCCATGTCCTCAATGCCAGGTATTGTTTCACAGCCTTTCTCACAATCTGGGTGTGTAAAAGTTCCCTAAGGGCCTCAAGGGATCCCGAGCAGTGCTCACACCCAGATTTCATAGCCAAGATAGAGTAAGTGCAGTGTGGAATAACCAGCCTTAGTGTGTCAAAGTTCAGAGGGAGCTCAAGGCTCCCAAAGAAATGCTTACACAAAGGGGGCAGAACTTAAGAGGTCTAAGAGTAGAGTGAGAGTGCTTGACAAAGTTTGAAAACTTTGAGTAGGAAAGTAGTTTCGGAAAAGGGATTTAATTGAAATAATTTTCACAACAAAAGTTTAACTGATGAAATCAATTTGAAAGAGCATGAACCCCAATGTCAGGACCAAAACAAGTCCAACATCACACAAAAAGTCCAACAACCACAAGCAGGGGTAATGGGGTTTGAGGGACACATACAGAGCATGTGAGGGTAGGCATGTAGCAGACAGTATACAATCAGAAGTTCCTAAGGATTCAGGGGATTGGGGATACAACATGGTACAAGAATAGACAAGACATAGCATCAAACAACTTAAGGCAGTAGAAGATGCCCTGAGAAAACTAGTACAAACATAGGCATAGAGATTCACATAGGAATAAGACAGCTTAACATACTAGATACAACAGAGATTCTAATTACATGTTGAACAGCAGAATAGTAGATAGAAACACATCAGGAACACAATGAATTGAAACAGTAATAGAAACATGTTGGTTTGAGGACTGGAATTCTAATTAAGACATACCAGTGAAGTGAAGAAAGGAGTAACACAAAGCAGGAAGTAGGAGATGTACAATGGTTAGACTTGGCTTGCAGCCAGCTAACTTAGAAGAATAGCAAGTAGAACGAAGAGAGAATAGAGAGAGTTTAGTTGTGAGAGAGAGCTATTGAACCAGACTAGTTCCTCTATTTGTGTTAATGAGAAGTAATGTATATATTGTTTTGAAAACAAGTAACAAATAAGGTAGGAATCAAAAGTAACCAGTAATTAAGGAACTGAGTATCAATCAGTACACAATCAGCATAGGTATCCCTTAATTGAAGGGGTTAAGTTCAAACGGCTAGTAGGAAAATAACAAATAAGGAAAGTTCCCATATGTGACATGCATATAACATATAAGGAAATAACTTAGCATAGTACAAGCGTGGTATATGCAATTAAGACTAGGTTCAGAATATATCAATTAAGAAAATAATATAAGACTTCGTGTGACAGCACAGTTGACCAAAATAAAGCAAGGAAATAATTTAAAGGTTGTAAATCAATAAGGAAATCATTACAAAAGATCAATGAGAGGTATCAATTACTAGGAATTAGGGGTTTAAACAGGAGTAATAATGACTCCTGTGAGTACACGAAGTAGACACATAATAGGAAAGGAAAATCAGAGATTCGAGTAAAATCACATAAAATCAGGGATTCATTACTAGCACACAGTAAATGATTAAAGGAATTAACAAATGAACATGATATAACAGGGAGAATCAAAGAGTCATAAACCCTAATGATTGTAGTAGCAAGAAGTCACATAGGATTAGAGATTCATCTAAACAAAACAGTAACGACTAGAGGGATTAAACAGAGCAACTACAGCATAAGCAGAAGAAGCCAAAATTAAGAACCCTAATGAGCAAAAATAGGATTAAAAAAATCATAGAAAACTCAGGACGTATTCATAAGGGACAAACACATATACGAATTAAAAGAGTAGATCAATAAAGGCAAGCCTAAGATTATAATACAGTGTTAAAACAAAGTTTTAACATAATAAACTATGGGGGAAAAAAGAGATTTTAATAGAAATCGTTTGAAAATACGAGAAGAATCTCAGAAGAACCCTTAAACTTGAAGAAATCATTTTTGAAAGAGGGGTTATGAAACCCTAATTTCGAGATGAAGAAATGTTTAAAAAAAGGAAGGTTTTTGAAGGAAACATGTAAAAAACTTCACAATATACACAGATCTATGATAGATCTAAAAGAATCGAAAAATTTCAAGAGTTAGGGTTTCAGAGAGAACCCAGAAAAGATGAGAAAACCCTCAAAATGTTACCAGTTTTAGTCGGAAAGTCATAGATCTTACTCGAACGGCTGGAGATGGCCGGAAAATGGCATGAAAGGCCATAGGGGGAGTTGAATCGCTCCAGGTTCACCTGAGGACCTCAGGGTAGTGTCAAACCAGCGTGGGGTGAAGCATAGGCTAGGAGATGATGAGAGGCCATGGCTTCCGTCGAGGGAGGTGGCCGGAGAAGATGGACAAGGTCCATCGGAGAGGGGGGAGGTGAGAAGGTTCTAGAGAGAACCAGAGATATAGAGAGAGTGAGATAGAGAGACGATTGAGCGGGGAAATGAATGGGGGGTAGTCGTCTAGGACTAATTAAGGTAAGGACGATTTGGGTCGTTGATCAAAATTGATCAACAACCAGGATTCAATCAGATGTTGGGTCGGGTAGGCTTTAGAGACTGGGCTTGGGTATTGGGCTAGATTAATTGGGTTAGGACCAGGTTTGATTTAGGATAGAATTTAAATAAAGAGTGGCTATTTGTTAAATGCCCATTAAAATTAGACAAATAATTAATAAAAATAACTAATAATTACATAAAATGAAATTAAGGCTAAATAGGTGAAATTAAGGTAATTAATTAGGGTTTAAAATACAAAATGACTCATTATTGAGTTAAAATAGCATAAAATATATAATTAAGCTATAATTGCAAGGCTGTTGTAATTATAGCCAGATAGTGCCAAATTGGCTAATTTGTGAAATTATTAAATCCTAATAGGATTAAAAATATTATATCAAGCTAAGAAATATTTTGAAATCCTTTGCAATGCAATTTATGATTAATTATTGGATATAAAAGTACTGGATAAATTAGAAATAAATTGATAAAAATATGGGAAAATTATGGGAAAATTCTCATTGTTATAAAAACTGATTTTGAAGGTATATATACAAATTTTAAAATAATTTGAGGAAAAATTGCGTATCAACAGTCATTGATCAGCTGAACAATACTCCAGCCCAGATATACATCCTATCGTTGCTGCAGAACTCAGAAACACACAGGGATGCTCTGATGAAAGTGTTGAATGAAGCATATGTGCCAAATAACATCACTTGTGGGGAAATGGACAACATGGTAGGGCAGGTGCTGGAAAGTCATAAGATCACCTTTCACGAGGAAGAAATGCCGCCTGAAGGGTTAAGTCACAACAAAGCACTGCACATCACTATGCAATGTGAGGACTACTTCATCACCAGGATCCTGATTAACAGGGGATCCAGCCTCAATATCTGTCCATTAACAACACTCAAGAAATTGGGCAAGGGATTGTACGAGATAAGAGAAGGGTCCATGAATGTGAAAGCTTTCGATGGCTCTCAGAGGTCTACCATCGGGGAAATCAGTCTTTGTCTATAAATGGGACCCACATGGTTCGAGGTTGAATTTCAGGTGATAGACATAGCGGCATCCTACAACTTGTTATTGGGACGGCCATGGATACATGCCGCCGGGACCGTGGCATCAACATTACATCAGGCAGTGAAGTTTGAAAGGAACCAACAGGAAGTAATCATCCATGGAGATAGAAGCAACCCTATCTATAGTCGCCAGATCATCCCGGTGGTTGAGGGTAGAAGAAGGCTGGATGGAAAAACCTACCCCCACATCGAGCGGGTTAACGCAATAGACAAAGACAAGTGGTGGGATAGTAAGATCGAAAGCATACTGAATTGGAGTGGGTACGAACCTGGTAAAGGACTCGGCAAGAATCTTCAGGGAATCTCCAAGCCAATACAGCTCAAGCGCCATGGCACCACTTTTGGTCTGGGATACAAATACACATGGCAAGAGTACAAGGACTGGTCTCCACCATGGCGTGGTCCCTATTACCCACTGGAACAGCCTATACCACATTTGGAGAAGACCTTCCAGCAAGTCGACATTATATGGGGGTCAGAGGAAGAATAAGCATTAGCAGCCTTGAAGAATCTGTTCCTAGAAGATGATAATATGAACTGTTGCGTCATTGTTGAGGAGGAGGAGGAGGAAGGCCCTTCCATCCAAGCCGTGAGCAAAGGATCATTCCTTAAGAACTGGACTGTCAGAACATCCAGGGCCTGATGAGTCCCGGGGTAGCAAGGCTGAACAACCATTGTCTATTTTCGTCTGCTAATGATTTCCTTTCCGCATCTCCATTTTTGCAATAAGATCTTCAATGTTCCAAAACATTCGTTTAAATTATCAAAAGAGCTTTTATGTTTAATCAATATTTATCATTATCATTTTATCCCATTACTTCTATACAACATTACTATTTCCTATCTTGATGAACCAATGACTGTGACATGCAACGAGGCAACGCAACAAAAGGACAAGGATTCAGAAGAAGAGGATGATATCATACCTGATGAAATAGTCAGAGAAGTTGAGAATTTCGAGAACAGACCTAAGTCAAATATGGACGAAACTGAGATTGTCAACCTGGGAGATTCAGAGAATGTCAAAGAAACTCGTATCAACATTCATTTGTCGCCGTCAGAGAAAGAGGAAAACACACAATTCTTGAAAGAGTATGAAGACATATTTGCATGTTCATACGACGACATGACTAGTCTAAGTACCTCCATTGTGGCTCACAAATTGCCAACAATCCAATGTGCCCGCTGGTAAAGCAGAAGCTCAGAAAGTTCAAGCCTGACATGAGTTTGAAAATCAAAGAGGAAGTTACCAAGCAAATCAATGCCAAGGTTCTCAGGGTGGTTGAATATCCGACATGGTTAGCCAACATCGTGCCAATACCAAAGAAAGATGGAAAGGTCAGGGTTTGTGTCGACTACCGGGATCTCAACCGGGCCAGTCCAAAGGATGATTTCCCTCTTCCAAACATATACATCCTGATTGACAATTGCGCCAAGCATGAACTTCAGTCGTTCATGGATTACTTTGTTGGTTACCATCAAATTTGGATGGACGAGGAAGATGATGAGAAAACGGCTTTCATTACACCGTGGGGAGTCTACTGTTATAAGATGATTCCATTCGTCCTAAAGAATGTTGGGGCCACTTACATGAGAGCTATGACCACTATCTTCCACGACATGATACATAAAAAGATCGAGGTATATGTGGACGATGTCATCATCAAGTCCAAGAAAGCCACCGACCATATAGCAGATCTAAGGAAGTTCTTCAACAGATTGCGGAAATACAATTTGAAATTAAACCCCACGAAGTGTGCATTCGGGGTTCCTGCTGGAAAATTGCTTGGATTCATCGTCAGCCGCCTAGGGATAGAATTGGATCCATCAAAGGTCAAATCCTTCCAAGAGTTACCACCACCAAGAAACAAGAAAGATGTGATGAGCTTCCTGGGACGCCTCAATTACATCAGTCGGTTCATAGCCCAGTCCACAGTCATATGCGAACCAATCTTCAAAATACTGAAGAAAGATGCTACAACCAAATAGACCGAGGATTGCCAAAAGGCCTTAGACAGAATCAAGGAGTATTTGTCAACATCGCCTGTCCTGGTACCTACAGATCCAGGTAGACCCTTGCTACTCTACCTCGTAGTACTATATGGAGCTTTCGGTTGCGTTCTGGGGCAGCACAATGAGACAGGGAGAAAAGAGCAGGCTATATATTATATGAGTAAGAAATTCACTCCAAACGAGGCACGGTATTCTCTATTGGAACGTACCTGTTGTGCTCTAACCTGGGTAGCCCAGAAGCTGAGGCATTACTTCTGTGCCTACACAACATACCTCATATCAAGGATGGATCCCTTGAAATATATCTTTCAGAAGCCCATGGCCACTGGCAAGCTAGCCAAGGGGAAAATCCTGTTGAGTGAGTTCGACATTGTCTATGTGACTCAGAAGGCGGTCAAGGGACAAGCATTGTCAGATCATCTTTCCGAAAACCCCGTGGATGGAGAATACGAACCTCTGAAAATGTATTTTCCCGATGAAGAAGTGTTGTTCATAGGATAAGACATCGCAGAATCCTATGACGGTTGGAGAATGTTCTTTGATGGAGCGGAAAATTTCAAAGGAGTCGGCGTTGGAGCTGTCCTAGTATCGGAAACCGGTCAACATTACCCAGTATCTGCTAAACTCAGATTCCCTTGCACCAACAATATGGAAGAGTATGAAGCCTGCATCTTAGGGCTCAACATGACCATTGATATGAATATTCAGGAGCTGATGGTAATTGGTGACGGACCTACTAATACACCAAGTACAAGGAGAACGGGCTACCAAGAATTCCAATATACTATCGTATCTGCACCATGTGCAGGAATTGAGAAAGAGGTTCACAAAGATAGAATTTCGGCATGCCCCCAGAATTAAGAACGAGTTTGTCGATGCATTGGCCACTCTATCATCCATGATACAGCATCCAGATAAGAATTTCATTGACCCTATCCCAGTAAAAATCCATAGACAGCCGGCATATTGTGCCCATGTTGAGGAAGAAGTGGACGGAAAACCATGGTTCCACGACATCAACGAATACCTAACAAAGGGAGAATACCCAGAACTTGCAAATCATACTTAGAAATGCACGCTTCGGAGATTGTCCAACGATTTCTTTCACAACGGAGGACCCTGTATAGGAGAACTCCCGATTTGGGATTATTGAGATGTGTCGATGCAAAGGAAGCCTCCAAGCTACTTGAGGAGATACATGATGGGACTTGCGGCCCACATATGAATGGTTTTGTCTTGGCCAAAAAGATACTCAGAGCTGGTTATTTCTGGATGACCATGGAAACAGACTACATCCAATACGTCCGGAAATTCTACCAGTGTCAGGTACATGCAGATATGATAAAAGTACCCCCAAATGAGCTCAATGCAAGAAACCCGCCTTGTCCATTCACCGCCTGGGGAATGGACGTCATTGGACCAATCGAGCCTACAGCCTCAAATAGACACAGGTTCATCTTGGCATCTATTGATTATTTCACCAAATGGGTTGAAGCAGCATCTTACAAAGCGGTGACTAAGAAAGTCGTGGCCGACTTTGTCCGTGACCGTATTGTTTGTCAATTCGGAGTCCCACAGTCAATCATCACCGACAACGGTTCTAATTTGAATAGTGATCTAATGAAATCCATGTGCGAGACTTTCAAAATCAAGCACAAGAATTCCACAGCTTATAGACCTCAAACTAATGGAGTTGTAGAAGCCGCCAACAAGAACGTCAAGAAGATATTCGGAAAGATGATAGAGAAGCACAAACAATGGCACAAAAATGTATCATTTGTCTTACTGGGATACCACACCACGGTACGTACATCAACTGGGGAAACTCATTATTTGTTGGTTTATGGTACGGAAGTTGTTATTCATGCCGAAGTGGAGATTCCTTCCTTAAGAGTCATACAAGAAGCTGAGCTCAGCGATGCAGAGTGGGTAAAGAGTCGTTATGAGCAACTAGCCCTCATAGACGGGAAATGAATGAATGCAGTATGTCACGGACAACTTTATCAGAACAGAATGACCAGAGCCTTCAACAAAAGAGTCAAGCCAAGACAGTTCACACCGGGGCAGCTGGTGTTAAAGAAGATCTTTCCGCATTAGGATGAAGCCAAAGGTAAATTCTCTCCCAACTAGCAAGGTCCGTATATAGTTCACCGAGTATTGACAGGAGGAGCTCTTATACTTGCAGAAATGGATGGATAAGTCTGGCCAAAACCAATCAATTCAAATGCAGTCAAACGATATTATGTGTAATTCTTTATGCTTTCCCAAGTGACGTAATTTGAACTACGCCTGACCTGATTCCCGTTTAAGAGGGGATACGTAGGCAGCCCTATGGGTTCGGTCACAATTCAATAAAAATCTCATTTCCCCCGCAATTGGAAACTGGGGCAGAATTTTGAGGAGGACCCTCAAAATTCCAAACCAAGTTCAGCCAATCACAGTATACACAACAGTCAGAGTCGTCAAGCCATCTAACTGGGGCAGAATTTTGAGAAGGACCCTCAAAATTCTATGGCATGAGAGGTTGCAATGTCGAACCGTGTCACGGTTGACGATTCATCTAAAATTTCTTAAAATATATTTTATACTATGTCTTTCAAAATCATGCTTGCTTGCTTTCAAAAATAGCTCTGTTTAGAAAACGCTACCCCGATGATATAAATAGGATCATCAGACCAAGCAGAACGAGTCGAGAAAAACCAGCAGGGATACGACCAACCTTCCCCATCTGCAAAAACTCACGGTCTTTCTTTGGATGCAGGAATAAAAAAATGAACATGTTCAAAGTCACAATTCTCAAACCATCGCACTTGTCGACATTTGCTATCAGCACAAAGGATAACATGCTCCGTAGTCATAGTTCTCGCAACAATCGCAATATCAAAATATGCTACCAGGTAAGAAATTCTACTCTTATTTGATATTTATTCTTCTTCATAAGGCTAATCTTTGCCTTCATCTGCATAAGGCTAATCTCTGCCTTCCCTTGCATGAGGCTAAACTCTGCCTCCATCTGCATAAGGCTAATCTCTGCCTTCCCCTTGCATAAGGCTAATCTCTACCTTCATCTAGCATGGGACTAAGCTCTGTCCTGCATTTTGTATAAGGCTAACCACTGTCTTCCCATCTGCATGAGGTTAAGCTCTACCTCCACTCCGCATAAGGCTAAACACTGCCTTCCTCTGCATAAGGCTAAGATCTGCCTTCATCTCGCATGGGACTAAGCTTTGTCCTGCATTCGCATGAGGTTAAGCTCTACCTCCCTCTGCATAAGGCTAATCCCTTCCTTCTCTTGCATAAGGCTAATCTCTGCCTTCCTTTGCATAAGGCTAATCTCTTCCTTCATTTGCATCAGGCTAATCTCGGCCTTCACCTTGCGGAGACTAAGCTCTGTCCCGCATTTTGCATAAGGCTAAGCTCTCCTATCTGCATGAGACTAAGCTCTGTCTCCATACTTGCATGAGGCTAAGCTCTGCCTCCAATTTACTTTTCACCGAGACTAAGCGCTGTCTCTCAAGCATTATTTACTTCGCTTTTCTTTCGGGCTAAGCTCTGGCCTCCAATTCACAAAACTAAGCTTTGTCTTGTCAGCATTATACTATTGCATCTCATGGGCTGAAATATCGCCAGCTTGTCCAAAGGCGTCATAGTCTAACGACATCATCCTCATAGCCGGAATATATCATGTCATGGCCTGAGGATCTCTCTCAATCTTGCATATCATTATTCAAAGGCGTCATAGTTCGGAGGCACCATCTTCATGGCCCGAGAACATCATTTCAAAGCCTACGAATCTCTCATCAAACAATTCATGGCCCAAGACCTCATGGTCTGAGGACGCCATCCCTAACCGTCCGAAGACAACTTTTATAGTCCAACGGGAACCTGCATCATGTTTAAATATATAATCTGTTTAAATACACAATATAAGTTTGTAGTACTCTTATTTGCAGGTGACCTGGCGAGCAATGGCTATCCCAGCAGGAGCGATCCCGCTCCAGTTCTCCCCAACCATATCAAACCTGATCTCCCCGTAATCGTTCATTCGCTCACCTCTAGATGTTGCCTCCGTTCTTGCAACGATTTTACCGGTATACTTCGCCGATGAATCCAGAACTACACACGGCCTGATTCCTGTAAAACTAGGGATATGTAGGCAGCTTAGAAGCCATGGTGCGGCCTAAAACTCTCAAACCATTTCGCTCGGTCAAAATTGGCCATCATATCTTTACCCGACAACTCTTTCATCCTTTCTGGGTAAAGAGGGGCAGCTATTGATACCCAATTTTTACCAAAAAATATTTTAAATTGCATATATACCTTTAAAATCATGCATTAATAGCAATTGGTATTTTTTCATGATTTTCTTATATTTTTATTAATTTATCCAGCATTTTATTTCCAATAGATAATTACAAAAATTACATCACAAGTGATTTCAAAAGCATTTCTTGATTTAATTTATTGTTTATGGTCCTAATAATACCAAATTGTTTCATAATTAGCCAAATTAGCATTTTTTGGCTATAATTGCAATAGCTTTGCAATTATAGCCCAAGCATATAATTTTGTACTATTTCTTACCAGAAATTAGTCTTGTGTATTTTAAAATAGCAAGTAATCATTTTAAACTATTTTCTATGCATGAAATTTATTTTTTATAATTATTAGCTATTTTACGAATTATTTTTAATTAATTTAATTGGGTATTTAACAAATAGTCTAATTTCATTTCAATTATGGCCTAAGTTAAACCAGCCCCAAACCCCAATTAAAATCATCCCAATACCAAAGCCCAATCCTAAAATTCACTCGACCCAATGTCTGTTTAATCTGGGTCGTTGATCAATTTTGATCAACGGACCAGATCCGCCCCTTCCTAAATTAATCCAATAGTCTA
>ML294127.1:20390-33426 GCA_005239495.1 Nicotiana undulata
CAAAATTATCCAATAATCCTCCCCCCCCCCCCCCCCAAACCCTCATTCTCTCTTCACCCTCCTCTGTCTCATTCTTTCACTCTCTCTCAAGCTCTCTGCCTAACCATCGCTCCTACTCGCTGGCCGTTGGCTCGCCGGTAACAATGGTGGTTCCACCACCATCCCTAGCCTCCATGGCTCCTCCCACATGCCGGATTCTTGCTACCCTGAGGTCCTGAAGGGACAAGCGGCTGTTCAACTCACACCTATGGTCTGGTTCTTTCCATTCTCAGGCCACCTTGGCCCGTCTGAGTAAGACCTTTCTATTTTTCGGTTAGATCCATGGCTTCTAAGACAGAATCTCTTTATCTATGGGTTATCTCTCTCTGAAACCCTAACTCATCTCTCGACTCTTTAGATCTGTAACGGATCTAAGGGTATTCTGAGTTATTTTGTTGTTTTCCATGATAATCTCTCCGTTTTTAAAAAACGCCTCTTCGTCTTCAAAACTAGGGTTTCTTAACCCCTTTTCAAAATGACTTTCCTTCTGATTTTCAGTATTATTCTATGATTTTTACTAGGTTTAAACGGTTATTTTAGTTTTTCCCTTTTATCTGACTCATTATGTTGAAAACCCTAAGTCTTTTGGTCTTAATCTTGGGATCTGAGAACTGTCCTTGCTTATTTGTTCGTCTAATTTGTTCGCATGTCTGTTATTCATGAATATGTTCTAGATTTCTTGTGATCTCTACCCCGTTATGCTCATTAAGGTTTCTGAGTTTGCTTCTCCTACCTATTTTATGTTTATTTCGTTATTGACAGAAATTTGTGGCAATTTCCCCTAATCAGTACTATATTCTAGCTGAATCCCTGATTTTATGTGATTTTTTTACCCTACTTTTCTTATTAGGGTTTCTAAATTTTTTGCCTCTCCCTGCCTATATTATGTTTATTTCGTTCATTTGTGGTACTTTCCTTTAATTAATTACTGTCTTCTATTTGAATCCCTGATTCCCTGTGATTGACATCCTTTACTGATCTCCTATGGTAATATTCTTTACTAATTCCGGCCTTTAGTTTATTTCTTCCCTTATTACATGATTGGCTATACTGATTAATTGATTCTTATTTCCTTAATTAAAACCTTATGAACCTAGCCCTAATTGTTTACTATGTGACTATTATGTTTGAACTTGTTTTCTTATCTGTTATGCTCCAGTTATTCATTCCTTATTTGGTCACCTGTCTCATACCGTTTGAAGTTAACTCCCTTAATTAAGGGAGTATTTATACTGATTTTATACTAATTGATACCTAGTTCCATAATTACTGCGTGACTTTAATTCTTACCTTATTATTCTGCTTAGTTTCAAACTATATATATATACATATACATATATATATATATATATATATATATATATATATATATATATGCTCTCTCATTAACACAAACAGACGAACACATTAGTTCAAAACTCTCTCTCACACTCAAAGCTTTCTGCTATTCTAACTTTGCTAGTTGCTATTGTTCTAAGTTAGCCAGCTGCAAGCCAAGGCTAATTATTGTGCTCTCCTATTTTTCACTTTGTGCTTACTATCTCTATACTGGTATGTCATGATTTCAATTCAAGTCTCAAAACTAATATGTTTTTATTGTTTCAGTTTATCATATTCTTGATTTGTTTCTATCTATGGTTTTGTTGTTCAACATGTAATTAACATCTTCACACTGTTGCTTCATTTAAGTATGCTAGTTGTGTCTTACCTCTCTAGGGTCAGCATGCTCTTATGAACCTGTAATCTGTCTCAATGTGACCCTACTCAGTTTAAATGTTTGTATATTGTTACCTAGTTCTAGCATGCACTTATTGATTTGTCATCCTAAGTTGTCTTAATGTTGTGCTCAATCATGCTTAGTATGAAATCTTATACTCTACTATCTCCCAACCCCATGAGACCCCTAAAGCATTTCTGATTCTGTTCTAATTAGCATTCCTGAATCCATGTCTTACCACCTGCCCCAAGTGCAAAGGACATCTGATATGTGTTCACCATACATGCTCTATTTGTCCCCCAATCCCCAACTACCCCTGCGTAAAGGACTGTTCTTTTAGTGTTGTTGAACCTATTTTGGTTCTATGATTGATATGTTGTTTGTTTGTTTACCCAACTCTTGTTAAAATTTGTTTTACTAAACAACTCTTTTATTTAAAAAACTATTTCAACTAAGTCTCTTTCAATACTATTTTCCTATTAAAACCTTTTCAAAACTATGTCAAGCACTCTCACTCTACTCCTAGGTCCTTAAGTTCTTCCCCTCCAATGTGTGACTGCTTTGGGATCCCTATGAGATCCCTCTAAAGTCAGATGCATTAGTGCTGGTACTTCCACACAACACTTACTCAGTTATGGTTATGAAATCTGGGTGTGAGCACTGCCCGCGATCCCTTGAGGTCCTTAGGGAACTCTGACACACCCGGACATGAAAATGCTATGAAACACTTGAGCATTTGAGGTTATGAAATCTGGGTGTGAGCACTGCCCGCGATCCCTTGAGGTCCTTAGGGAACTCTGACACACCCGGACATGAAAATGCTATGAAACACTTGAGCATTTGAGGTTATGAAATCTGGGCCTGCTTTAGGCTCCTATAGTATAACTTCTTCTTTTCTTTTCTACTTATGTAATTCATTCAAATACTGGTTTGTAATAATTATTGTAAACGAATATTGGGGATGGTTAGTGAAATGAGGAGGGTAGCTATGTAGTTTTATCGATATCATTGGGTAGAAAGCATGTCATAGTCTCTACTTTATCTATACTTGCATTAGAATCCCTGCTTTAGGACCAATACATTCAAATCATGCATTAGAGACCATGTTCTTAGGTTTATTGCTTCAGCATCTCAATTGACACTAATACTTGATAATCACTTAGAAATATTGTTCTTAGGTTAATAAACAGCATCAATAAAAAGATGTTACCCATGTGCATTCATAACTCATGTTCTGCGCATTTAGAAATCATGCCTTTATAAATTATGTCACTTGCACTAGATATCATGTTCCCAGGTTTACTGCTTCATCATCTCAGTTGACACTGATGCATTTCTATGACTATCACTTAGGAATCATGTTCTTAGGACAACCAATGTAAACTATCGCTACATGAATACTAATTAACAACTCTGTAAATTTCTGTGCATTTAGAAATCATGCTTTAGGAACTCTGGATGTCCTGAAATCATTCTGCACCTATATATGCGTATTAGATACCATGCTCTAGGGTCTCTTCAAACGCCTAGTTTAAACTACTGTTTCATAAAAAGATATAAAAACAGTCTCGTCTTTGATTATCCTGTTTTAAATAAGACTGGTAATAATCCATGTATTATCAGACTTACAACACCTAGAACAGCATGCTTTAGGCCAAAAACAACCTTTAAATTGTTTAATGTTTCTGGTAACTAGTACGCAGGATCCCACGCCTAGGCAAGCCTTAGGTAACTAATGTGTATAAAAACTGGAGAACTGTTCTCTTTGTGTTTACTGCTTAATGGCTAACAGGTTCAAAATCAGTAGGCAAACTGGTTAGGGTTCCTACTGTTAAGCTTATAAAAAACAAAGCTGCATATTTTATGTGTTCTGAAATTCACTTAGACAGCATGACTTAGGATCCTGTCTAATAAAAATGCCTCTTGTTTGTGTTTGAGACGTGTTGTTTATGTGCATTATTTGTGGAGGTAAACTTGGGCTCCCTTAACTGCTGCTTTTCTGTATTTATATGTCAAAGTCCTATGTGTTCTTGCATGTCGCCTAGAATTTTCTCTTTTAAAAACACCTTAGGTGTTATGTCTAGAACTGCCTATATTAGAGGCCCTAACTTCCTCCAGGGCCATTAAGAAGGGACGGGTAACAGCACGCATAGAGGTCGTTAAATAAAACTTTCTTAATAACCGCTAAGGGGTGGGGTAAAGGGTAGATATGGATATGATGACCGGTGCGCTAATGCCACGTGTAGCCCCTCTCCTGAGGAGTGATTACCGGGCATTGTACCGATGTGATCCTATAGAATGAACAACCTAGGATTCCCATATACCTTACACATGTATGCTTAGACTATAAATCTTTCAAAACCTTATATGTGTACTTAGACTTTAAACCTTTTTAAAACTTTATTTCACATGTGTGCTCAGACTGCGAATCTTTTCAAAACTTTTATTTGCTTATGCTTTAATTGCTTATTTGCTATTTGTTTAAATTCACAAAGCTTGTTTGGCCGGGAACCATAGTTGTGGACTTTGAAGGGTGCCTAACACCTTCCCCTTGAAGTAATTTCAAGTCCTTACCCAATCTCTGGTTATTCAAATATGTGTTATAAATGACCCTTAGTAGGTGCCCTAACGCACCATAATTCGTTAGGTGGCGACTCTTCAATTCCTTTATGTACCCCTTTCCTGAAAGGAAACGATTTGTCCCAATAATGTCAAAAACCCTGACCGATCCGAAAGGAGAGGAAAAAGGGGGCGCGACAGCAACGACCCGACCAGTCGTTTTGATCTCTAATGCGTCGTTCGGCAATTTGAGGTCATGAGCAGCTTCACCTCAGGTAATGACTTGTACGCGTGGTCGGAATTGAGGTTTAGGGAGTTCGGAGTTGGTTTGTAAAGCGAATTCTCATTTCGGAAGCTTTAAGTTGGAAGAGTTGACTAAGGTTGGATTTTTGAGTAAACGACCTTGGAATGGGGATTTGAAGATGTCAGCAGGTTCGTATGATAATTTCGGACTTGGGCGTATGTCTGGATCGGGTTGTGGATGACCCGGGAGCGTTTCAGCACCTATGGTGGAAATCAGCATTTTAGAAGAATTTCATGAATTTGGATTGAAGTGCATTTCAGTGTTATTGATGTCCGTTTGGAATATTGAGTCTGGAATAGCTCCGTATGGTGATTCTGGTGTTGGGAGCGCGATCGAAAGTGAATTCGGAGGTCCGTAGGTCATTTTGGAGTCATTTGGTTAGTTAGAAATTTGAAGGTTTTGGAGAAGTTTGACCGGAAGTAGAAATTTAGATATCAGGGTCGGAATCCTATTTCGGAAGTTGGAGTAGGTCTATAATGTTAAACGTGACTTGTGTGCAAAATTTGGGGTCAATCTGACGTGATTTGATAGGTTTCAGCATCGAATGTTGAAGTTGGAAGTTCTAAAGTTCATTAAGCTTGAATTTGAGTGCGATTCATGGTTTTGGCGTTGTTTGATGTGATTTGAGGCCTCGAGCAGGTCCGCATTATGTTTTGGAATTGGTTGGTGTGATTGGACGGGGTCCCGGGGGCCTCAGGTGGATTCCGGATGGTCAACTGATCAAAATGGGATTTGAAAAGAGGTTAAGGCTGCTGGTGTCTGGTGTGACCGCACCTGCGAGGTTTTGGCCGCAGGTGCGGAGCCGCAGAAGCAGCCTTAGTACCGCAGAAGCGGAAGTGGATGGGCTAGGTTGGGACCACAGATGCGGTCATCTCACCGCAGAAGCGGGACCGCACCTGCGGTATGTGAGGCGCAGAAGCGGAAAGGGCAGCCTGGTGAAGGATCGCAGACGCAGATGTGGGGCCGCAGGTGCGGAAATACTTTAGGCAGTGAGGTTCTTTAAATTAGAGGTTTGGCTCATTTCAACCCCATTTCTTCCATGGGACCTGATTTTTGGAGCAACATTTAGGTGCCATTTTCACCACCAAGCATGAGGTAAGTGATCTATGCTAGTTTTGAGTTAAATACATGATTATATACGGAATTGGGCACAGAAATTAGTAGAAATTTGGGGTTTTGAGGAAAACCTAAAAATTTGGTATTCTTGGATTTTGACCACGATTTTGGGCATGAAATTGAGATTAAATGATATATTTGAGTTCGTAAGATTGTGGGTAAACTTTGTCTTCGAAAAATTTCGGAATCCGGGCACGTGGGCTCGAGGGTGATTTTTGTCCACTTTGCGATTGGGGTTAGAACTTTTCATAAATTGAATTGTTATGAGTAATTGAGTATACATTTATGGGTTTGCATAATTATTGACTAGTTTTGGAGCCTTGTGCATCGATTTGAGTTGTCGGAAGGGCTTGGGAGCCAATTATGTAACTTCGGAGCGAGGTAAGTCTCCTTTCTAACCTTGTAAGAGGGAATTGTCCCCATAGGTGCAATAATTAATTATGTGATACTATTTGCAGGGGCTACGTACGCACGAGGTGACGAGAGTGATGCGGGGCATGGTGAGAATTCAGCAAAGGTATGCAGTCATGTTCTAGTACCTCGTGTAGTGAGTGATTCGTTGTTCATATATTGGAAACAAGCCTAGTAGAGAATTTCGGGTGTTGGAACTAGGTTCTGAGCTTATTGTTTAGATAAAAGAGTATAACTTCAGATCTGATCGAGTTATTGTGCTCAACTAAGTTGTGGTAGCACGGGTAGATGAACGAGGTGATAAACAATGATTTTGGACAACTCCAGCGCAGTTCTTAGCACGTTCGAGGACGAACGTATGTTTAAGTGGGAGAGAATGTAACAACCCGATCGGTCATTTTGAGCTCTAGCGCGTCGTTCGACAGTTTGAGGTCATGAGAAGCTTCACCTCAGGTATTATGACTTGTACGCGTGGTCGGAACTGAAGTTTAGGGAGTTCGGAGTTGGTTTGTAAAGAGAATTCTCGTTCCGGAAGCTTTAAGTTAGGAAGAATTTACCAAGATCGGACTTTTGTGTAAACGACCTCAGAATCAGGATTTGAAGATGTCAATAGGTTCGTATGATGATTTCGGACTTATTCTTATGTCCGGATCGGGTTGTGGATGACCCATGAGCGTTTCGGCGCCTATTGTGGAAGCCAACATTTTGGAAGAATTTCATGAATTTGGATTGAAGTGCATTTCAGTGTTATTGATGTCCGTTTGGAATTCCGAGTCTGGGAATAGCTACGTATGGTGATTCTGGCATTGGGAGTGTGATCGGAAGTGAATTCGAAGGTCCGTAGGTCATTTTGGAGTCATTTGGCTAAAGCTAGAAATTTGAAGGTTTTTGAGAAGTTTGACCGGAAGTGGAAATTTTGATATCGGGGTCGGAATCTGATTCCGGAAGTTGGAGTAGGTCGGTAATGTTAAATGTGACTTGTGGGAAAAATTTGGGGTCAATCGAACGTGATTTGGTAGGTTTTCGGCCTCAAATGTAGAAGTTTGAAATTTCAAAGTTCATAAAGCTTGAATTGGAATGCGATTCGTGGTATTAGCGTTGTTTGATGTGATTTGAGGCCTCGAGCAAGTCCGCATTATGTTTTGGAATTGGTTGGTGTGATTGGACGGGGTCCCCGGGTGGATTCCAGGTGGTTAACGGATCAAAAAGGGAGTTGAGGAAGGGCTGAAGCATCTGGTGTCTGGTGCGATCGTACCTGCGCAATAAGGGCCGCAGGTGCGAGAGGCACGGGTGCGGCGTATGGCTCGCAGATGCGAGATTGGGCTGGAGTTGGGGAGGCCACGGGTGTGGATGCTTGGGCGCACCTGCGGGCGCGCAGGTGCGAGGATGGAGGCCGCATGAGCGGATGTGCAGGTGCGGGCGAGGTGACCGCAGGTGCGAAAGGGCTGGAGGCAGTGTGTTATTCTAAAAATCGAGAAATTGGCCATTCTTCTCCCATTTTCATTTGGTTTGGGCGATTTTGGAGAGCTTCAAGGGGAGACTTCCTTCAGGGATCACAAGGTAAGTTGTTACGACTCATTTCAAGTTAAATACATGGTTTAGATACGGATTTAAGTGTGGAAATTAGTAGAAAATTTGGGGTTTTGGTGGAAAAACCTAGAATTTGTATTTTTGGATTTTACCACGAAACTGGGCATGAAATTGAGGGTAAATTATATATTTTAGTTAGTGAGGCTATGGGTAAAGTTTATCTTTGAAAATTTTCGGAATCCGAGCACGTGGGCTTGAGGGCAATTTTGTCAACTTTTCGACTGGAGTTAGGAATTTATATAAATTGAATTGTTATAAGTATTAGAGTATATTTTCATTGGTTTGCCCGTTATTTGGCTAGTTTGGGGCGTTGTGCATCAATTTGAGTCATCGGAAGGGCTTGGAAGTCGGTTATGAATCTTCATAGCGAGGTAAGTCTCCTTTCTAACCTCTAAGGGGGAATTGTCCCCATAGGTGAAATAACTAAATATGAGCTACTATTTCTGGGGGCTACGTACACACGAGGTGACGATAGTCCGTGCGTAACTACTATTATGTTTATGTCCGGGTAGTCTAGGACCCAAAAGCATGCTTTACTTGTCGTACTTGTAATTTCACTGATAAATTTAAAGATGTTTAAATTATATCGAACTTGGTAATTGAATTTCTAGAAAATGATTAAATACCTTCTTCTTGACCATTAAAAGAGAAAATTTATCACTTTCCTTTGGAAATTGTTTTCCTGATAAAGTATGGATTTACTATTTGAATATGTGTATTTATGAGTACATGTGTCGCATGTATAATTCGCGAACGGGGTAACTCTATTATTTATATTTGACCGAGTCGCATGGATGATTCGCGATAGGAGTAATAGATGCATCTATGGTTCGCGTCGTTCGACCCTCTGGCAGTGCACAGTTTACATTTATGTTGGACCGGGTCATACAACCTCGACATTTCTTGCGCATGATAATTGTTGAGTTCTTTCTGTGATTTGAACCGTTTAATGGCCTTGAGATATAAGTTATCAACTGGAAGAACAGAGATTAAAATGGTAATTATCAAAGAAGTTGCTCCTTCATGTCGTTATTTGTTCATTCATTATGACATCCATGCTTAGCGTCACACTTGATTATATTAATTTGACCTCTAGTAATTGTCAAAGTCGACCTCTCGTCACTACCTTTTTGAGGTTAGGCGAGATACTTACTGAATACACGTTGATTTCGTATTTATACTACACTTGTTGTACATTTTGTTGCACAAGCACATGCATATCTGGTGGCCTAGCTTGGCGCACTGACCTGGTTGATATGGGGACTTAGGAGAGATGCACCACTCGAGACGACCCGCAGCCGACAGAGTCTCCTTCAGATTATTGTATTTTTTTTGTCCAATTTGTATTCCGGACAGTTATTGTATTACATTTGTTTCCTAGAAATTGCTCATGCACTTGTGACATCGGGTTCTGGGATGACTTTGGGATTTATTTGTTAAGACATCGTTATTTACTCTGTAAAGTTTATTGATTATTATATAATGTAATGAGAAGTAATGATTTCAAAATGCTAAAATAAAAATTTAATTAACTTTTAGTGTTGGCTTGCCTGACAGAGGTGTTCGGTGCCATCACGACCTTCCATAGGAATTTGGGTCGTGACAAATGATTTCATCATTTTTGCTCACATTTGCATTGAGCCTCTGTTTGGAACTGTTGAAAAATATCTTTAATTGATTTTTACTGGAACTGGATTTAAACGAGATGATTTGATTCAAATCCTGATTTTAAAAGCACGTTGTATTTTACTGAGATTTCATGATGTGGACTTTATATGCTTTATTGCTCGTCACTACTGCTCAGTCTTTATTTACTGTTGTTACTTACTGAGTTGGCATATCACATTACTCACTGCACCTTGTGTGCAGATCCAGGTGTTTCTGGACGTGGTAGCGAGTGTTGATTCATCTGTCTCAAATCTATCGGAGTTAGCAAGATAGTTGCCTGGCGATCGCAGCCCTGCTCTTCTCCCTCCTATCTTCCTATTGTTAATTCTAGTTGCTTTTCTAGACTGTGTTAGTCTCAGTATTTTTAGACAGATTTTGACAATAACTTGCCATGAACAGGAAAAGCAATTCCTACTATGATTTAGTTTCTCTTCATTCACGAGGCTTGAATCCAAAATTTTCAATTAAAAGTGAAAAGATCTTATACATTCAGTCACAAATTTTAATAGCATAACTTTATTACTAACATATCCTTTACAAGTCAGACCAACTTCTTGAGCCCCATTACAGGAAGATAACCTTAAAAATATTCTCTTATAAGCTTCATTGTAGGACCTAATTAAAATCTAACTCCTAAATCTAGATACCATAATTTCAGGTTAACGAACCCCATAATCATAATTAATAATTTTGTCCCTACATAACTATGATGCATGAATTTTTGCCTCCAGCTCCACAAACCCAAAAGTTATAAAGTTGAATATAGAGTAACCCAGAAAATAATAATTAAATGAAGTCATTGTTTGGTTGACTTTTAAAATTGTATTATGAGGATAGGTTTCATAATTACCAAAAAAGAAAAGCTAGTAAAATTGTTTATTACTAGGAAATGTCTATGCCTATTGATATCAAATCACAGTACTACCCTTGTCTCTTAGAACTCACCATCCATTAACTTTAGTATGCGTTTCATTTGTGTGATCGTATTTGACCGGACATAAAAAAAAAAAATTAAATATTATATTTTAAAACTTATGATCTTGAACATATTACGAGGTTTCTAAAATCATTAAATTATTTTAATAAAAATAATACAAAAAATTTAAAGTTAAATTATTTCAATTGCTAAATTGTGCCACTCTTAAAATACTAATTATCATATTTGAATCGAAAAATAATAAGTCCCCTATTTGGGGAAATCTGAAAGTGGGGTTAAGGAGACATGGTGGACCATAATTTGAGTTGTGGTGAAGACTTTGGAAGAGCTTTTGATTGATAAGTTTATGAATAAAACATCATTAATTAAATCAACTTAATAAAAAAAAATAGAAATATATTTAGTTTATTTTAAGTGAGACTTTAGCTATCTAATTAGCTTTTCTCTTTCTCTCTCATGTAGTTAGTAAGATCCTGAAAGATCTCCTTTCATTGATAGGAAAACACAAATTAAATAAAAAAATTACTACGACAAGAAAACGAAAAATGGTTATCAACGTCAATCACGCAGACATCATAAACAAGTAAATATGGTAGGGTCCAAACTTGAAGTTTGTATAACTAGGAACATAGTTAGTTCATTCATTCATTTATCCTTTCAAAGAAATTCAGAGCACGTTCGGGTTAGCTGATTGTAAATAACTGATACGTTTAAAGTGCTTAAAAATAATTTTAAATATTAAAATTAATTTTTTAAATAAATATTTATATGTTTGGATAAATGTGTTAAAACTAATAATAAGCAGTTGTTGTGTTTGGTAGAAAAAAGTTTATAAGTAATTCTTTTATTAAAATGACTAAAATTTTCTTAAAAACTTTACAAAAGATTATAAATTAAAACGTTTTTTTTTTTTAAAGAAAAAGATGAACAACGAAGATGGAATGAAAAGAAAGCTAGAAATTTTACTTTAGGAAAAATATTTTGTGAATTTAAAAATATTATTAAGGATAAACTAGTAAAAATCTTGGCCAAACTTAAAGTGTTTATAAGCTAAAAAAAAAACATAAGTTGGGGGTGACCAACTTATGACTTATGGTTAATTTTAGCTTATAAGCATTGTGGATATTTACCAAACGCGTAGATAAGCCAAAAAGTGCATATAAGTCAGTTTGATCAGCTTATAAGCTTAGCCAAACACCATCTTAGTCATGTTGTGCAGTAAATATTTCTCCATGTGACCTATAGGTTAGGATTTCGAGTCTTAGATTCAGCCACTGATACTTTAATCAAGGCAAGCTATCTATATCACACTCTATAGGCGCGGTCATTTTTCGGATCCTACGTGAACGTGGTATATTTCATTTACCGATGCATTTTTTATAGCCTTTGGCCAAACTTCTAAAATCAGCTTATTTTGAGAAGTGTTTTTCTCAAAAGTACTTTTTTTAAAAGTGCTTTTGGTGAGAAGTAGTTTGTGTTTGGCTAATTAATTTGAAAAGCAATTTTAAGCAATAATTAGTATTTGGCCAAGCTTTTGAAAACTGCTTCTAAGTGTATTTTTCTCAAAAGTGTTTCTCAGAAAAGTGATTTTGGAGAGAAGTTACTTTTTTCTGCTTCTCCAAAACTGCTTCTGTTTCTCTTCAAAATCACTTCTTTTTTTCTTCCAAAAGCTTGATCAAACACCTCAATTTTTGGCCCTAAATAAAAATACTTTTGGCCCAAAAAAACTTGGTCAAACGGGCTATTAATCATTATGTTGTGATCGCTTTTTGCAAAGCCTCCCATTTTGACTCTAATTCTTTTTCACCCTCTGTCTGATTTCCGTTTTGGAGTTAATTAACTCGAATTCGCATTAAAAAAATTTATTTTGAGACTATTCACTTCTCGTTAAAAACGATTTTATTTTCAAGGCTCAAACACAAAACTTCTTATTAAAAATGAGAAAAATACCTCTACAATCACATGAAGCTATATGAGAAAATAATCAAAAGTTCATGTGGATTTCTGTGTGAAAAAGGAGTGGGTGGTGTGAAACATATGATGAGTGATGAGCAAAGATAAATATCGTTTGATACTGTGGTGGTGACACGTGGGTCCCAAGTCATGTCAAAAAGCAATTTAACGGTACTAAATTATCAGATCCATATGTGTACATAAATCTTAGGTTAGATACTGTTCCTGGTTAATATGTGGATTATTAATTTATTTTAATTGTTAAATTATTGTGATGAACCTAAAGGTCATCCTCATGTAATTTAAGCCTTATCTGTGTTCCGAGGCTCCGAGAGCCTCCGTTAGTCTCACCTCATTATGCATGCGCAGCCCGGGCGTGTAGCCAGGAAGCTATTATGTGAAAAGTTGATGAAAAATGAGTTTTGATAATTAATGAATGAATATAGTTGACTTTGGTCAATATTTCTAGTAAACAGACCCGGACCTGTGATTTGACGCAGCCCGGTCCAAGCCCTCGCAGGCGCGGGATTTCCCGCAGGGGCGACCAAATCCCCGCAGGATCGGCCTCCGCAGGAGCGGAGCTTTGTCCGCAGGAGCGGCCCCTCCTGGGCTGGCTCATGATCGCAGGTGCGACCTCTTTTCTGCACCTGCGGGACCGCAGGTGCGACTAATTTTCCGTAGGTGCGGAAATCGCCCAGTTAATTCTAATTCTTAAGTCCAAAAACAGAACACTTGCGGGTAT
>ML294129.1:0-74880 GCA_005239495.1 Nicotiana undulata
GTGTTGAATTATTGGAGGTTGTATAGCGCCGCGTATATGGGCGCTATACCCTGACATGTACAGATTTATGTATAACGCCCTGTACTTGGGCGTTATACATACTCCGGTTCCTTTTTTTTTTCCCCACTTATTTTCGTTCTTTTTATTTATTTTTGTAATATTTTGGTTTCCAACTCTGGGAATCATTAGTCCTTAATCAACAACCCAAGGTGGGTCCAATATTTGATGCTGCAGAATCAAGATTGTGATGTTGTTGTTTGTTCAGATTTGACCTTTCCACTGTACAGACTAACAGACATGTTAAATCACTTTATATTTGCAGCATGTGAATTGCTCTAATTAATTAAGTAATAGTATTGCAAAATCCTTCTTCTAAGGAGATCTACCTTTTTTTTAAAACTATGAAACACTATTTGGAAACAAAGTTTAAGAAAGACTCTAAATATTTTTAAACTTGTCGTCTAAAATAAAAGGCAGCTTACTAATTTCAACAATTTTGAGCTATATTTTCCGCTCTTGCTTGTTTTTTTTTTGTAGTACTCCATTGTTTTAGCTAGCGTTTAGACATAGGTTGAAAAAAGAGTTTTTGAAGTTGTGTTAGAAAAATAATTTTTGAAAGTTGAAGTTATGTTTGAACATGCATTTTACTTGAAGAAAGTTGAAGTTTTGTGAGTGAAAAAAAAAAATCACTCAAAAACTGTCACAAACCAGTTTTTAGAAACTTGAAAATTTTGGAAGTTTTCTTTTCCCAAAACATAGTCATATTTCATAAACAAACAATGTTTTTAATTTTTTTTTAAAAAAAAAATCTATGGCCAAATGAGATTTTAAAGTAGGTAAATCATTTACTGCCCCGCTTCTTATTTAGTTGTCATGTATACTAAAAATAGTTATTTCAAATACTTTTCAATTTAAACAATCAAGAAAGAATCAATTATTTCTTTTTCAACTTTGCCCTTAACAATACTTGTTCTAAAATTAAGAGGCACATAAATAAACAATGATTAAAGAATTAATAAGGGTTTAAATATGTTAATATACCTTTTTTATTAATGCTTTCTTAATAGGCGTGTAAAATATTATCCTAATAACTAAATGAGAACCTAAGGATAGTGAAAAGAAATCACTTGCACACTTGAGAAACGAGATTACTACGATTAACATTTACTTAGGTTTTCTTTTTAGTATACCGTACCATTTTTGATAAAGTTGTACGAATTCCAATTTTGACTCAGAAAAAACAAAAAGATAAATATATAAATGAGGAACCTACCTACAGTATCATCGTATTTGATAATTTGGCCAATCAATGAGTCGGGATTGCAGACAAGTAATTCAAAAAACTAAAAGAGAGAGAGAAAGAGATACCATGTAGATGGCGCACCAACTGGCAACTGCATTATAGTTCAAATGTTAGGTTGCGTAATTGTTTTGGATAAAGCGCTGTTTGTATATTATAATAAATGGAGTTGTTAGTCTCTTTGATCAACATGGCAATAAAAAAGAATGATTTTGTGTACGGTGGAAATCGGGGTCGTCCACTGCATGGCAGATCGGGAATGAAACGTGATGGATTGAAGATCGATCCCGGGTTCCATCTTACCAGGATAATATGTTAGAATGTCCGTCCTCGAGAACATGACCCCAGAATTGACCCTGACCCCGAATGAGCTCAAGGAAACATCGCCGGACCGAATAACTTAAGGCCAAAATATCTGTAACCTGTCGGGTATCACGGCGGGAATCTTGGCACGTATCAATAAGAAACCGGCGAATCACGAAATCATGAGATTTTTACCTTTTATAGAATTGTAACTAAAGTGAGATTCCCCTACTATATAAAGGGGATCTGATTATTTGTAAAAGACATCATAACAATAATTCAGAAGGAATATATTATTATTTTCTTTTTAAGTTCTATTTCAGCTGTGTCTTGACACTGATCGAAGTGCATTCTGTTCAAGGGTGGCTCCCCCTCCCCCCCAAGGCTGTAACTGTTCAATTCGTGTGATTTGAATTTACTTTATCATACTTTATATCTAATTGCAATTCAACTTATCGCTTTGTGTCAATTTAATCCATGTATCCTTAAAACCACTTACAAATTCAATTATTATCCGATTTTAAGGGTAAACAGTTTGGCGCCCACCGTGGGGCTAAGGATAATAGTGGTTATTTGATACAAATTTCCATAACACACACTATTCTACACATGTTCTTTGAAGTGTCTATGATTTCAGGATAAATATGCCGAACTCTCAATCAGCTCCCCTACATGTTGACAATGAGTCCGGCCACCATGGCAAAACGACAATGTAGCACCCGAGAATGACGTGCCCCCGACTGACCTCGGTGGAGTACCGGTTGCAGACCCAATCGACGTTAGCTCGCATATGGACATCAACGCAAATTTGCCCACCGATCCCGATGACAGTGTTTATAGGGATATTCGATCGGTCGCGCAAAGCACTCACGGCGGCGAAGACGGTGGAATCAACTTGCGAGTAATCTTCTAAATGTTTTAGTCTCAACAGGCGGCAATAACCCAACTCCAGAACTAGAGCCGCCCGCCAAGTAGGATTGAGCCCGACCCACCCCAGGAAGTTGTTCACAGAGTTGAACCAACCTCGGAGAGATCGAATAGGAAGGAGTCAGGGACCGACCCAGTAATCATGAAGATGCTCAAGGAACTGACAAAACGAATAGAGTTAGGGGAGAAGAAGATCGAGGCAAACTATAAGAAAGTGGAAACCTATAATTCCAGGGTCGATCAAATCCCAGGAGCGCCGCCGATATTGAAGGGCCTGGACTCTAAGAAGTTCGTACAAAAGCATTTTCCTTTAAGCGCGACTCCCAAGCTGATCCCTAAGAAGTTCCGCAAGCCCGAGATTCCTAAGTACAATGGAACGACCTACCTGAACGAGCATGTTACCTCCTACACATGCGCCATCAAAGGGAATGACTTGGAGGATGATGAGATCGAATCTGTCTTGCTAAAGAAATTCGAGAGACCCTGTCAAAGGGAGCTATGATATGGTATCACAACTTACCTCATAATTCTATTGACTCATGTCATGCTTGCAGATTCTTTCGTGAAAGCACACACTGGGGATATTAAGGTCGAGACCAGGAAGTCAGACCTTTTCAAAGTAAAACAGAAGGATAATGAAATGCTCAAAGAGTTCGTGCACCGATTTCAAATGGAACAGATGGATCTACCAACAATTGCTGAGGATTGGGTTGTTCAAGCGTTCACCTAAGGACTCAATGTTTGAAGCTCAGTAGCTTCACAACAGTTGAAGTAGAATCTGATAGAGTATCCGGCTATTACTTGGGTTGATGTGAATAATTGATATAAATTGAAAATCAGAGTCGAGGATGATCAACTTGGGGTTCCTTCCGGGTCCGTTTATCCTATCTGATCCATCGACAGAGTTAAAAGAGATATCGATCGTAAACCGATATCAAACAAGGATTGATACCAGCCGTACAATGGAGATCGAAAAAGTAGTGGTCTAGACGAAATTTTGTGCGAAGTAAAAGGAGAAATGATTGAGGTCAAAATACTCGGGGTCTCATGAGCAAGAACAATTTTTACAGGCTAATCCGGACTAAAGCTATCGGACGCATCAAAGATACCAACATGCCTTGACCTCTACAATTTGATCCAGCCCAAAGGGATCCTATCCAGATGTGCAAATATCATGGCACCCATGTCCACAGAATGGAGGATTGCCGACAATTGAGAGAGGAAGTAAAGCGGTTATTCAACAACAGGCGCCTTCGAGAATTTCTGAGCGATCGAGCCAAGAATCATTTCGGAAAAAGGGATTCTAACAAACAAACCGAACTAGAAGAACCTCAACATGTCATTAACATGATCATCAATGGAGTCGATGTCTTTCAAGGGCCGATGTTGAAGCGCACCAAAGTGTCCATCACAAGGGAAAAACGGACTCGTGATTACATACATGAAGGATCCTTGACTTTCAGCGACGAGGATGCAGAAGGAATCGTGCAACCCCACAACGATGCACTAAAAATATCTGTGCTCATAAATAAGTCTCGAGTTTAGCGTGTGTTAATTGATCTAGGTAGCTCGGCCAATATCATCCGGTCGAGAGTCGTAGAGTAGCCCGATATACAAGATCAAATCGTTCCTGCAGTCCGAGTTCCGAATGGATTCAACATGGCATGTGAAACCACTAAAGGGGAGATATAATTACCAGTCAATGCCGCCAGGACCGTCCAGGAGGCCAAGATTTATGTGATCGAAGGAGACATGAGGTATAACGCCCTGTTCGAGAGGCCATGGATCCACAACATGAGGGCAGTTCCCTCAACACTTCACCAAGTGTTAAAATTCCCAACATCAGGAGGGATTAAAACGAACTACGGAGAAATACCATCCGCAAAAGAGATGTTTGCAGTCGAAGAAATGATTCCGATATCAACATTCGCAACTTCAAAGGAACCAAGTTCGGGTGCCAAACAAGAGGCCAAATGGCAATCACCGATACCGGCCACGATCCAACCGGATAGACATGGGACTGGCGAAGACGATGATTACAGGGTTCCCAAATCTTTTATAGTCCCCAATGACTCCGACATTACTAAATCAACAGTCGAAGAGCTGGAATAGGTCATATTGATAGAGCATCTACCCAACTGGAAGGTATACCTGGGCACGGGGTTTACTCCCGAGCTTAGGAAAAAAACTCATTCAATTTCTTATAGCTAACATAGATTGTTTCGCTTGGTCCCATCTTGATATGACAAGGATCCTACCAAAGATAATCACTCACAAACTAAGCCTGGACTCGAAATTCCATCAGGTCAAGAAGAAGAGGAGGCCCCAGTCTAAGGTTAAACATGCTTTCATCAAGGACGAGGTATCTAAACTCCTTAAAATAGGGTCTATGTGGGAGGTTAAATACCCGGATTGGTTAGCAAACGTAGTGGTAGTCCCTAAAATGGGGAATAAATTAAGAATGTGTGTAGATTAAAAGGTTTTGAACAAAGCGTGTCCCAAGTACTCCTTCCCTCTATCCAACATCGATCGCACGAACGATGTCACGGCCGACCACGAGATCCTCAGATTTCTCTATGCCTATTCTAGGTACATTCAAATACGGATGGACCCGGATGATCAGGAAAAAACCTCCTTCATCACTAAGTATGGCACGTACTGCTATAATGTGATGCCATTCAAATTAAAAAATGCTAGTTCCACTTATCAATGCCTAGTAAACCGTATGTTTGAAGAAAAAATAGGGAAATCGACGGATGTTTACATTGACGATATGTTGGTTAAGTCCCTGCGAGCATAGGACCATTTAAAATATTTGTAGGAGACCTTCAGCATATTGAAGAAGTACAATATGAAGTTGAATCTGAATAAATGTACACTCGGAGTCGGATCAGGTAAAATCCTCGGGTTCATGGTATCCAATCGGGGAATCGAGATCAACCCCGATAAGACCAAAGACATCTAAGATATCACGATCGTGGATAATGTGAAGGCCGTGCAAAGATTAACCGGACGCATAGCCGCACTGGGGCGATTTATCTCGAGGTCCTATGATAAGAGTCACCGATTATTTTTGCTACTAAAGAAGAAGAAGAACTTTTCATGGACCTGGAGTGTCAACGGGCCTTGGAGGAACTCAAGCGGTATCTATCGAGCCCACTTCTACTTCACACGCCGAAGGGAGACGAACAACTATACTTTTACTTTGCAATATCAGAGATAGCGATAAGCGGAGTCCTGGTTCGGTAAGCCCACTGCTGATTCACACGCCGAAGGTACGCAATTTCCAATCTACTATGCTAGCAGGACTCTAGGTGAGGCCGAAACTAAGTACCCTCACCTAGAAAAAATGGCACTCGCTTTTCTAAGTGTTCTAGGAAACTGAAATCGTATTTTCAGTTCCATCCCATATGTGTTGTGACAACTTAACCATTGCCAAATACTATACATAAACCCGAACACTCGGGACAACTAGACAAATGGGTTGTGGAAATTAGTGGGTACGATATTGAATATTGACCCCGGACAACCATCAAATCTCAAATTTTGACAGTTTTGGTGGCCGACTTTACGCTGACCCTAATGCCCGAGGACGAACGAGAGGTGTTTGTAAACCCTCCTTACGGACGACGCCTCGAATGCAAAAGGGTCCGGACCTGACATCGTTTTGAAGCCACCAACAAGCAATGTGGTTTGACAATCTATTAGGGCTGTAAAATTGACTAATAATGAGGCCGAATATGAGGCAATGATTGGAGGTATCGAACTAGCCAAAAGCTTGGGGGCGAAGGTGATCGAAGCTAAGTGTGACTCCCTCCTCGTGGTAAATCAAGTTAATGGAACATTCAAGGTCAGATAAGAACGAATGAAAAGGTACGTAGATAAGTTACAAGTAGCGTTACATCGGTTCAAGGAGTGGACCTCACAACACGTGCCCCAGGATCAAAACAATGAGGCTGATTCCCTTGCTACCTTAGGGTCATAGGTCGAGGATGATGAGCTCAACTCGGGGGAGGTCGTGCAACTCATAGGATCGGTGGTGGAAGAATGCCATGCCGAGATAAGCCTCTATAAGCATGACTTAGGATTGGAGAAACAAATATGTAGAATATCTGAAAATTGGAAAACTGCCCTCAAATCCAAAGGAATCTAGGGCCCTGCGTACGAAAGCAGCCCGATTTAGCTTGTCTAAAGACATAACCTTATTCAGAAGAACGTCCGATGGCCCACTAGAGATATGTCTAGTATCGGGAGATACCGAATACGTCCTAAAGGAAGTTCACATGGGCACCTGCGGGAATCATTCAAGCGTCGAATCGTTAGTTCGAATGGTAATCAGAGCCGGTTACTACTAGATCGACATGGAAAAGGACGCAAAGGAGTTGGTACGAAAATGTGATGGGTGCCAGACATGCTCTGATGATTCATCAACCCGAGGAGCTGATGCATTCGGTTTTGTCACCATGGTCGTTCATGAAGTGGGGAATGGACATCATCGGCCCCCTTCCACTATCACCCGGTAAGGCTCAGTTTATATTGTTTATGATTGACTATATTTCTAAATGGGTGGAAGCCAGGCGTACGAGAAGGTCAGGGAGAAAGAAGTCATCGATTTCATTTGGGACCACATCATATGTCGATTCAAAATGCTGGCTGAGATTGTATGCGAATATGGGAAACAATTCATCGATAGTAAAGTAACCAAATTTATTGAAGACCACAAGATCAAAAGGATCCTATCAACACCCTATCACCCTAGTGGGAACGGACAAGAAGAATCGACCAACAAAACAAAACTCCAAAACCTTAAAAAGAGGTTAACCGACACTAAAGGAAAATGGAAGGAAATCCTACCCGAAGTCTTATGGGCATACCGTATGACCTCGACATCCATTATCGGGGCCAACCCGTTCTCATTGGTTTATGATGCCGAAGCTCTAATACCAGTCGAAGTCGGTGAACCAAGTATCAGATTCTGATATGCAACAAAGGAATCAAATGGCGAGGCAATGAGTACGAGCCTGGAGCTATTGGATGAAAGGAGCGAAGCCGCCCTCATTCAGTTGGCTGCCCAAAAGCAAAGGATCGGGATATATTACAACCGAAGGGGCAAACTTCGATACTTCAATGTCGGGTACTTAGTATTAAGGAAGGTCACGCTGAACACCCAATACTCGAACGAAGGGAAGTTGGGTCCGAACTTGGAAGGGCCATATCATAACATCGAAATCACCGGAAAGGGGTCCTACAAACTCGGAAAAATGAACGGCGAACAACTACAGAGCAACTGGAATATAACTCACCTGAAATGATATTACTGCTAAGGTACAACTTCATTCGTTTTCTTTTACTTATATTTTGAACTAAAGCTTGCAGGTAATCAATAAGGAGCAGTACAAAACTTTTAGGCCTGGAAGCACGCGTTGCACTCTTTCTCCCTTAAACCGACTTTGTCCCGAATAGGTTTTCCGGCATGGTTCTTAACAAGGGAACAATGTATCTTGCTAACTTAGAATCAAAGAAGGTCATGAATCGGTCTCAAAGATCACATTAACAGTATCCGAGGCTTCTCTATGATCAACCTCGAATATTGGGGGACATTACCTTCGGATATCGACTTTAGCAAGGGAAGAAACTTCGTGATCGAAGGGTCTTGATCGATAGGATTTATTGTAAGGGAAAATGGTCAAACGAACTGTGCCCGCATAGATTGCTCGAAGCCCTAGCACAAAGCATGTACATATGTATAACTATTATGCACAAGAATAAAAATAAGTCTCTTCCTTGCGGATAAATATCTTGTCCTTTTTCTTGCATATTTTCAAGGAATTTCCTACATCCGATCCCCTGAAGGTATCGAGCCCAAGGGACACCTTCATCCGAGCTCAAACAATCACTCTCTCTTGGGGACTATCGTCCGAAAACAAACTCAGACGCTCCAAGCTATTAGAGCTCGGGGGGTATAAGTCCTATTACGCGACGCCCGAATTTTAATTAGAGCTCGAGGGAATAAGACCTATTAGGAAATGCCCAAATTTTAAAGGCTACGGCCACCCCCACTCGGGGAATGTCATCTTAGGCAAGCCCGGATAACTTGGGATAACGATATTAATACGGGGCAACACTTGGACTAAAAATACTACGACCATATTAACGCGGCCCTGAGACGTCTGAGACCCATAACAAAAACAACAAGGCCTTAAAATTTCTTAACCGCTTCTAAAGGCTACCCTCGACAGACTATGATCTAAAAAATTCTAAGTACTTTGGAAAAACAAATACCGGTCACACCGAACCCCCGCGATACCTTAAGACAAAATAAGTTGAAGGCAAGGTTTGTTCAAACCTCTGAACATAACCTAACTATTTCATGCTAAGGAATTTTGATCTTTGGAAATATAAGTAAATAAAGCAAAGGGAAAATTCAAAAGTTGTTGAAGGGAAAAAGCCTTATATACATATCAAAAAATTCTTTTTACAAGGGCCAAACAACCCCGATGCAAATTTTTACAAAGGCAAACAGCCTCAACAAAGGATAATACAATAAACAAAAACATCTAAAAAGGCCTGAGTGGCCTAGTATTCGTCGGGGGAAGCATCATCACCTTCGGGGTCTCCGCCGCCCTCGAACTTGCCCAAATATTCAGACTCCTCGTCATCTTCAGGATATGCTGATTTTTTGGCCTCGGCTTTGAGCTTTTTGACACTTTCAATCTCAGTCGATAAGTCAAAACCCCAAGCATGAACTTCCTCAAGAGCCTCCCTTCGAGATTGCCACTTCGCGTGCTCGATGATATCCTTTGCTCGAACCTGAGACGCCTCGACATCGACCTTATAAACGACCACCCTTTCGTCGTGTGGTTCATCTTACGTTTTAGAACCCAATCCAATATTCCAAGACCTTTAAAACCTCATTTTATTTCTCCTAGATTTGCGTGCGCAGTTCGGGCGCATCTTCAGAAAGCCCCTAATGTGGAAAATTTGAGAAAATAATAATTTTAGTCTTCAAAAATTTATTTTAGTTGACTTTGGTCAACGTTTAAAGTCAACGTTTTGAGTAGACGGACCCGGACCCGTGTTCCGGCAGTCCCAGTAGGTCCGTAATAAAATATGAGACTTGGGAGTGTGCACAGAGTCGAATTCCGAGGTCCCTAGCTCGAGAAATGAATTTTTGATGAAAATTGTAAGACTGAAAATCTATGGAATTAAAGAAATTGATTAATGTTTGATCTCATTGGTATCAGGCTCGTATTTTGGTTTCGGAGCCCAGTATATAATATTTAAGTCATGTCTGTAAAAGTTGGTGAAGAACGAAGTTATTTGACATGGTTCGGACCTTGGGTTGAGAAAATAGAAGTTTGAAACTATCTTGAGAATTTCATTGATTTTGAATCTAAATATGTAGTTTTAGGTGTTATTTTGGCGATTTGATCGCATGAGCGAGTCCGTATGATGTTTTTAGACTTGCGTGCATGTTTGATTTGGAGTCCCGAGGGCTCGGGTGAGTTTCAGATAGGCTATAGAGTGATTTTGGAGCTTGGAAATTTGCTGGTGTAACTGATGTATGTAGCAGGCCTTTAGTCTCGCAATTGCGAGATCAGGCATCGCAATTGGAACCTCTCAGGCTGGGCCAACAGTTCTCGATTTTGCGAAGATTTCTTCGCAATTGCGAAGGCAGGTGGGAAAGGGAAATGATCGCAAATGCGATCGTTTTGTTGCATTTGCGGAGGCTCAAGTTCGCAATTGCGAAGGCAACAGGGATGTGAGGGTTCTCACAATTGCGAAGCTCAGGTCGCAAATGCGACACCTGCAGCTGATAACTTTGGACTTAGAAGGGAGTTTTCATTCATTCTCCCATTTTTCTAAACCCAAACTTTAAGAGGCAATTTTCCAAAGGCTATTTCTTCCTCATATCATAGGTACATAATTCTTAACTCATTTCTTTCAATATTTTACATCTTTTTACAAGATTTCAACCTAGAATCTAGGATTTTCATGGTGGAATTAGAGATTTTGGGTAGAATTTAGGAATTTTGAAATTTGGGATTTAGACCTCAAATTGAGGTCGGATTCCAAAACCAACTGTATATCCGGACTCGGGGGTTAATGGGTAATCGGGTGTTGGTCCAAATTTTGGGTTTTGACCAAGCGGGCCCAGTGTCGACTTTTTACTTTTTGGGAAAAATCTTGGGAAACTTATAATTATGCATTTGAATTGGTTTCTTTAGCGATAATTGATGTTATTAAGTTTATATTGACTAGATACGAGAGATTCAGAGGTGGACTCGAGAGGTAAAACGACAATTGAGCTTTGAATTGCCCATTGGATTGAGGTGAGTGTTTGGTCTAACTTTGACTCGAGGGATTTGGGATCCCCGACATGATTGCTATGTGAAATCCATGTGTGTGGCGTATAAGCGTGGTGACGAGTACCTATGATATTTGTTTAGCCTGTTCCCTTCCCCGCTGCCAATTTAACTGGTTCATGCTTATTAATGCTTCTATGTCTAATTGCTTCTTGTTAGATGTTGTTTCTTTATTGAAAGTATTAGTTGTTCCATAGTTTCATTGTGTTACATTATTGAGGAATAATAAGGGTGGCCAGGTGGGATCAGGTTGCACGCCGCAACAGGAGTAATAAGGATGAATGTTCATGTTGTCACTGATTATATGGTGGGATCGGGATGAACACCGCATCATTTTGTTGTTTATGTAATCTACTTCTACTGTGATTTTATTCTGTGGCATTGAATATCTCTTAAGGATTGGTTATAACTGAGTCCTGGCAAGATAACTAGGTTCAATGTTTATTTACTGCAAGTTACTGTTCCATTTCGTTCGTACTTCCTTTTGCTTTATTATAAACTGTATGCAAGTTATATTATAAAAGCCTTGTCGTAGCCTCGTCACTACCTCGTCGAGGTTAGGCTCGGCACTTACCAGTACATGGAGTCGGTTGTATTGATACTGCACTCTGCACTTTCTGTGCAGATTTTGGAGCTGATTGTTGCTGATCGAGTGGTCGGTTGCAGGCATTCGTCCAGGAGACCCAAGGTAGTCCTACAGGTGTCTGCAAGCCCTGGCGTCCCCTCCTATGTTCTACATTTCTGTTTTATTTTCTTTTGAGACATATGTACTTTTCTTTTGACCAATACTTGTAGATACTCATAGAATGTTCGTGGGTTGTGACACCAGTTTCTGGGTGGTAACAGTTTCGGTTTTATAAATAGTGTAAGGATAATCAGTTAGTTTTGTTAAATTTTAATTATAAAAGAAAAAGTAAAGAAAAAAGGTGAGTAAAGCTCTAACATTGGCTTGCCTAACAAGTGCGATGTTAGGCGCCATCACGGTCCCGACAGTGGGAAATCTGGGCCGTGACACGTCGACATCAACTTTAATTACTATAGCCTCCGACTTGGCCGTTTCAAGCTCCTTGGCCAGATTTTCTCGATCGGAGATGGCCAGTTGAGGTTGGAGCTCCTTGATATTTTTGGCCCGCACCAAGGACTTCTCCTTTACAACTCGAAGCTGGACCTCACCGAAGCCAGTTATGCCCGGGCGGTCTCCTTTACAGTTCCTGCCGAGTAAAATTCTCAACGGATCCTCCGCGTGCTGGGAATACCTCTTCCGTGCGTCTTTCTCTGTAGGCCCCAAAAAATTTTACTAAGTAATTTAAGGTTTTGTGGTGCCAAGGTAGGCTAATATATTGTATTTTCGGAATTTTTGGGTTGAACAATGCATTGGGGAGTTGAAATTGTTTGACCTGGAGAGACCAGGCCTGTAGTACGCTAAGACCAGACTTTAGCCCGGTGAGGCCAGGTCTGTAGCCCGGTCTGGAACTTTGGAGTATCCATTCTTTTATCACTATAACCTGGCCCAACTTCATTAAATACACGCAATGGGTCATTGTTTAGCAAAAAAGCTGATGCTTTATAGTGAGAGAAGGAGCCCTAGAGTGAGTAAGTGATCTTCACTAAATCATTCTTCAATTCTTACACAAATCTTTGAAGATTAATAAGAAAAACACACTAGAGCTTCATCCTTGAGGTAATATTCTACACCCTAACCCATAATTTTGAATTCTAACTAAAGGATGGGCAATTATCAAGAAAGTTCATTAGTATTGGAGTTGTTATCTTGCTTGCATGTGTTATCAACGTGTATAGGAACATTGTTGAGCCAAAAATGGTGAAGGATGGGTTGTGGGTTGATGAAATCCTCTATAAAAGGACCTTAGAGACTTAATGCACACCTAGTGTTTGATAGAATGCTCAAATGAGCTAGAATCACGATCATTTTCCTAATTTTGTTTCAAATTGTTATATTTCCAAAATAGATTGAGGTTCCTAAGAATTTTGGAACATTGTAGAGTTTAAGAAATCTAAATTGAGGTATGTACGGCTAAACTCTCTTCTTCTTAGAACCGAACCCCTGGTGTTCGAGTATTTGGTGTAAGTTCCTAACTTGATCATACTAGAATTGGCTACCTTAATGTGTTGTGTTGAAAGATTTTTGTTCAATAATTATTCTAAATGTTTATCTTGTCATCATGCTATTTTAGAATGTGTTTGAAATGAGGAATATGAATTGACAAAGGTTAAGAATTCGGGTCAAGAGTCGAATAAAGCTTGCTAACCTAATTTGTATGAAAAGCCTCCGTGTGATTAAGATTTTCCAAGCTTTTTCTGTTATGTGTGCAATGCCTTATATAATAGGACTTATTGATGTGGATGAAACTGTTATTTGAATGTATAAAAAGGGTAAGATTTGAATTGTAAGATACGGCCAAGTGCCAAGAATGACTTAATAAATGAGGCTACTCGTGCCATGTAATGAAAGATGGGAAGGAAATGTGAATTGAGTTGAACAATTGAAAGGATGATGTCTCAAGTGAGATGGCCTAGCCGATCGGGCCGTGATCGGACACCATGCCGCACACATGGTGGTAATTGTGCTGGATTGATTGATTGAAATTGTGGATATGGTTGATATCTTAAATGAGATGACCTAGCCGATCGGATCGAGATCGTACTCCATGGAGGAACACGATGGTATTGTGGATTGTGGCACATGGCACTAGATTATCAACCTAATAAGATGGAAATTGGACCGGAAACTATGTGATCCTTACTTGATGTTTTCGTATTTGTTTGAAGCTCTTATTGTACATTATGACTGCCTCCCCTTTGTTTCATTGTTCGTTCTATTAAGATTGGTGTTTAGCTTTACATACTAGTACTATTTGACAGTACTAACGTCCCTTTTGCTGGGGGCGCTTCATCTTTAAATGGATGTAGGTGGTTCCATAGCAGACAGTGTTGATCGTAGCTAGTGGCACGCCCTCTTTCCAGCTGACTTGGTTATCCCCACATCATTTCGGGGTCCTGTATCTTTTGTATCTCATGTTCACCTTCTTATCATATTTTGAGGTATAGTCGGGGCCTTGTTTCTGGCACTTTTGTAGCACTTTCTTTTGTATCTACTTAGAGGCTCTGTAGACATTGATGTGGGTTGTATTTGGGTGTTGGGAAGGTCAATGGATAATGTTGTGCTTTGGATTTCCGTTTCACTAAGTAGTAAGGTGTATGTACCATAGAACTTAACAATGAGGTACCTAATGAATTGGCTTAGTAATGTACTTTTATGATCTCCCATTGTCTAATCGATGAAATCATGTCTTCTCTTGATCGTAAGTGAGTCGTGTAGAATGTGTCTAACAGACTTGCTCGGCCGGGTTCACTCGGTTGAGCACTGGTCGCACTCCTCGATCTTGGGGCGTGACAAACTTGGTATCAGAACCTAAGGTTTTGAAGTGTCCTAGGATGTCTCGGAGCCGTGTCTAGTAGAGTCTTTCTTATCTGTGTGTTGTCGACCACGTCTATTAGTTGGAGGTTACATGGACATTTACAAATGTTACCCTTCTTAAACACTCCAGATCGTGCGATAAAGCTTGATTATAAGATTGTCTTCTAACTCATGCATTAAGGTTCAAGGTAAGTTTAAACGCTCTTTCGTCTATTCCAATTAATGTTGCCATATGACATGACAAAAGGGCAAAGGCCTAAATATTATGGAGATGGCACATGTATCATGTTGAACGAATGGTATGGACATATAAGATTAGTACATTCTACCATGAGCATACTTTATACGAGGAAAGTGACAAAAGTGATTACCCACCTCCAAAGAGACATTAACTTGATAAATGAGACCTAAGCTTAAATAACACATGTGATGATGTGGGTAGTGTGGGAAGAATGTATATGATCCTGAGGTGTAAGAGAATTTTTATATATAAGCATGTGATATATGGAGGGCATAACCAGGAGAGTAATGATAAGAGTGTAAATCTCTCTCAGGAGACCAGAAATTATGAAAAGAGAGTCAATTGAACCCACAATGAGGAGACCCTTGTACTATGAATTCATAAGAATCCAGAAATGTACAAAGTTGTGTTACACTCCTAAAGGATATTGACATGAGGAATTAGAATCCCAAGCCTGTGTGGCCGGATAAGAGTAGAATGCTTATGGGATTAATGTCACGGAGACTTAAATCTCCCTAATAGTCAAACAAGAGACATGAGACATATGCCCCTCAAGTTGCTAAATTCAAGACTTGTGTCAAAATCGGGGAGATTCACCCCAAGTGGGGGAAGGAAGGGCCATAGTGAGGCTACTTAAATACAATGAAACAAGAGCAGGACCATGTAGCTATTATGTTTGAATATTTCGTTGAAGTCATGCGTAGTCTAGAAAAGTGATAATGGGCAACATGATTCTCTGAAAGGTATGCCGATGATAAACCACTAGTACTCCAAGAAGGTGGAAGGTTAAGGAAGGTAAATTCTTCATACATAGCAATGTAAATGACAGGGTTAACGATCCTACAAACTAAGAGTAACGTTTCTTAAGGGATTTTATACTTGTTAAAGGGTCAGGGACAATGGAACCCTAGGAAGTACTATAGGCCAAATGTTAAAGGTTGCGAGTTTCTCGAATGTGCTAATCATGGATTTGCGATTTAACTAAAGTTTCAAGGCTTTTAGAAAGGTGGAACGAGTGGGAGAAATAAATGTGATGCTATAATAACCCATGAGTGCATTTGGACTTGATGGAGGGCCTCTTAAGAATATTATAAGCAAGGAAGTGTTAAGTGATACGCGGATGAACACACTTTCCGCGGATATCCCAACAAGTGCCGTGAGGTGAGCAGGATGAATTCACAACTAAGAGAAAATGCCACATAACATATGGAAGAGTGCATAGCTATTCCCTAATTAGGAAGAATGAGGCGAGAATAAATGGGAAGAAAATCTATAAATTGTGATGGTCATGGTTATCGTAAAATAGTTCGTATCAGAATGGTCGACTCTCTTAGAGCACTAGTGTTAATAGAAGGTATATAAGACTAACCGTAATGCAACCGAATTCGGTGACAAAGAATATCAACTAAAATAACTAGAGGGAGTTCATGTCTACATATGGAAATGGAAAGTGAGACTACTGGCGGTGAAGTGGTGGTATGATAAGCTCAACAAACCAGGCAAATGATACTATGAGTTCACAGGAGGCAGACAAGTGTGTGGCAAAATAAGGTTATCAACTATGCGCTATGAGCAAAATGGAATGGGAATGAATGTTCCAGTTAGAAAGAAAAGATGGTACATGTATATTGTCCAGGCCAAAGGGAGATCAAAAAGGGAAAGACAACATAATCTACCCAAAGGGGCAAAGGAAAAGGTCCAAACAGATTGAGAGAGGATGAACATTTGTTATGCACCAGACATGTTTATCATGGTAGCTCTTAAACCACAATACCACGAAACTCTATTGGTAGCTACAATATTGGGAATAAGGTGAGTTACTCATCAAGGATGGAATCAGGTGGACTAAGTCTTACACTTAAGAGGCAAAATCAAAAGTCGTTGACGAGGAATTGAGGAGGATCTCAAGTTTCAGAGAATGCCCTGTTGGGGACAGTGACTCTTCCTAAATGGTATATATATATAAAGGGTGTTGATATGTATTTTGGGAGGTGTTTAACAGTAAAGAGGTGTCGTCAGAATTTTCACAAGGGAAGTGGAGCAGTTTCTTAAAATTCTATAAGGCACATAAGGAGGAAAGAGGTTGGCCAAGAAAGGTTTGAGCACAATGTTACCTTACATTTGATACAAAGTTGTGCAGGTTGATGTTATCAGGGTGTGTGTGTCACGACCCAAACCGATGAGACGCGACGGGTGCCTGAGTCCTACCTGTCACACACCCCTAAGCATGCATCTAAGATATAAACCTGAATAACATCTGCTGAATTACGAGAATAATATACATGAAGGAAACCTGCCCAAAAGGCATATGTACATATACGTGCAACATACGTAGGGAGAGCCGACAATGATGCTATAGACAATTATATACCTCAAAATTGGAACCCAGAAAGGCCACATACTATCCAACTCCACATATTGTCTACAAACCACTAATAGAAATACAACTGTACAAAGATGGGACTGAGCCACGTTTTTTATATATATATATATATATATATATATATATATATATATACACATACACACACACTCAATCATATCGTACCAAAATCAAAAGCAGCTTCGGATAAGGTGGAGCACGCCAACTCTCGTTGACCAAGGATCCTAAGAAGGGGGACTGTCAGCTTGCCTACCTGTACCTGCAGGCATGAAACGTAGGCCCTGGGAAATAGGGCGTCAGTACGAAAAATGTAATGAGTATGTAAGGCATGAAAACCAGTACATAAAAGACATAGATGAAACATGGAATAAAGAAATCCATCTGTAAATATGAATAACTTTGTAAATTTTGAAATATTTATAATGTCATGCACGTGCATATAAATGTCGTATCATGCATAGGTATAGGTATACATAATATCATCAAGCCTCTTAGGGCATCCCATCATATCATCTCGGCCACTGTGGCAAACATCATCAACATATACCAATTGATCAGGTGATGGTGTGTATATAACGCCGTAATCTTTTCCCATATCCCATATAAATATAATATACATATATACGTGTATATAACTCCATCTGGTCATGGGTCAATGTACATGTATAAATGCATAAGAAATACGTTAATAAATATTTCTCGGAACGCCATAAAAATCAATATGCCTTTCGGATAAACATTATCAAATAAGTATTTTTCTGGGACCCATGACCAGAAGTTAATAATAATTCACATAGGGAATCAAGAATATAGATACCCCTAGTATTTCTATGAATAGATAATTTATGGAAACCGTGCGTTTGCTCGTTTCTTCTGTATAATTTGAATCATGCACAAAAGAAAAAAGGGGTAGCCTTAACATACCTGGAGTAGGGAAAAATCCGTATATTATTCTTGGAAAAGATTGTACCGTACTCCTTTAGAACAACAGAATTTTACGCTGCTACGGTTTTAACAAATCTCGTTGGAATTGTTTGCAAGAGTCTCATTGTAAGATTTTTTGTATATGGAGCTTAGCATATGTTCTTGAGTGTTATGAATTAGGAGGAAAGACTTAGAATTCACCTTTTTATTCTCTGACCAAATGAACTAAGATTTAAAAGAGACAAGCTTTAAAGAGACCAAAATTTTCTCATAATTTTTCAGTGTATTACACTTTGCTCACTTTAGGTAGCCACTAAGCTTATATAACTACTTAGTCATATATCTTAATAGTGGTGTACTTTCACGTGGGGGTGGGGTGTGGCTTATAAGTCTTTACCCACTTATTATGTAATTAGGTAATGATTCGTTACTCGGTAATTAACTAATTACCCGCATAATTAAGAATTATCTCAATTTACTTAAAATTTCACTTATTTTTAATACACTTTATACATTATTCTATCATGGTCATATGGTACCTTGTATGGTACTAGTCCATAAATATCGGTATTATCGCTCGACCCGTATTTTATTCCAAATCGGCAACCTTCAATGAAACTTATTTTATTTAATTCGTGTACCTTTTATCCGTCATGACACTTACTTTTCGCTTGTTATAAATAGTATAAATACGTTAACCTCAAGATTCTCTCATCCCCAAGTCTACGTCGATTAATTGATGACAAAACTTTAACGTACGAAAACGCGAGATGTAACATCCTTCCCCATTTAGAAACATTCGTCCTCAAATGTTTAAATCCCCGAGATCTATATAACTTTGGCATAGTCGCCTTTGTAACAACACTACTACCAACTCTTCTTGTAGAAACTTAGTAATTCAACGCCACATAGGACCACAATCATTAATAACGACAATGGCCTCACACGACCAATGACAATAACTAACACAAGAATCCATACACGTACCTTAAGGTTATGATGTATCAATCGGACCCTTCTCTGGAGGAGGAAATAAGTAGGGATATCTAGACTTTATGTCTTCCTCGGCCTCCCAAGTCATTACTTCCACATTGTTGTTTCTCCAAAGTACTTTCACCATAGCTATGTCTTTAGTTCTTAATCTACGAACCTGTCTGTCTCGTATAGCAATGGGAGTTTCTTCATATGATAATTTAACTGCTCTGTGACCTGAACATCATCAAATGACACAATTCTGGAAGGATCTCCCATACATTTACGGAGCATGGACACATGAAAGACTGGATGTACAGACTCCAAGTCCGAAGGTAAGTCTAACTCATATGCTACCTGGCCCACCTTTCGTATGATCCTATATGGTCCAATCTACCGAGGGCTAGGTTTTCCCCCTTTTCCGAACCTCATAACGCCCTTCATTGATGATACCTTTAGGAGTAACCAATCGTTAACCTGAAATTCCAAGTCTCGCCATCGATTATCCGCATAAGACTTTTGACAGCTTTGAGCTACTAATAGCCTTTCCTGTATAAGCTTAATTTTCTTGATTTCCTGATGTACCAATTCTGGTCCTACTAACATAGTTTCCCTAACATCGAACCACCCTATAGGCGACCTACACTTCCGTCTGTAAAGATCTTCATATGGAGCCATCTTGAATGATAGCTATTATGATATGCGAACTCAATAAGCGGCAGATGATCATCCCAGCTACCCTTGAAGTTTATCACACAAGCCCTTAACATATCTTTAACTGTTTGAATAGTACGTTCAGCATGTCCGTCTGTCTGAGGATGAAATGATATACTAAGACTTACCTGAGTCCCCAATCCTTTGTAGAAGGACCTCCAGAAGTTAGCTATAAATTGAGCTCCTCTATACGAGATAATAGATACAGGGACATCATGCAGTCGTACTATCTCCTTAATATAAAGCCCTGCATAATCCTCTGAGGAATATGTAGTCCTAACGGTCAGAAAATGGGATGACTTTGTAAGACTATCAACAATCACCCATATTGAATCAAACTTGCTGGGTATGAGGTAAGCCTACGATGAAATCCATATTGATTACTCCCACTTCCAAGTCTGAATCTCTATAGCCTGCAATAACCCACCAGGTGTTTTGGTGCTCAATCTTGAACTGCTGACAGTTAGGCACTAAGCAACAAACTCCGCTATTTCCTTTTTCATTCCGTCCCATCAATATATATCCATGATATCATGATACATCTTGGTTGCTCCTGGAGGAATAGAATAACGAGAATAGTGAGTTTCTCCCATAACCTGCCGACGTAGCCCTGCAACATTAGGGACACATAATCATCCTTGATATCTGAGGACCCCACCTTCTGTAATTTCAAATGGTGTCTTCTCCTTCTGAGGGGTGGTATTCCTATAATGAACTAACACAAGGTCCTCGTACTGGCGTTACTTCACTTCAGTTACTAAAGAGGATGTTGCCGTATCCTGAATAGTAATTCCACTATCACCTGAGTCCAGTAACCGAACTCCAAGACCATCTAGCTGATGAATCTCATGGGCTATTTCCCTCTTTTTCGGCTATAAATATGACAGGCTACCCTTAGATCTACGGCTGAGGGCATCGGCTACTACGTTCACCTTCTCCGTATGGTATAAATATCAACGTTATAATATTTAAGTAGCTCCAACCATCTCCTTTGACGAAAATTCAATTCCTTCTTCTTGAGGATATATTGGAGGCTCTTATGACCCGTATAGATATCAACATGAATGCCATACAAGTAGTGCCTCCACATCTTTAGTGCATGAATCACTGCGACTAACTCTAAATCGTGGGTCAGGTAGTTCTTCTCGTGCTTTCTTAGTTGTCTAGAAGAATAAGCTACAACCTTAACATGCTGCATCGGCACACAACCCAATCCAACGCCTGAAGCGTCACAATAGATCACATATCCAATGGTCCCTTCTGGGAGCGTTAGAACTGATGCTGAAGTTAATCTGCCCTTCAATGCCTAGCATCAATCCATTGAAACTTAGCTCCCTTCTGAGTTAACTTACATGGGTATTCTAATATTTTACAATTGATGAAATTCCCTTCTTTGAAGGCCCAAACGTCATCCTTTATCTATCACAATTACGCCCTTAGTCCACTACCAGACCAGTATTTCATCTATTCTAAATGTTACTAGTCTTAGACTCCTTTGAGTTCATTCAGGCTATACCGAGCCTTTTATATTTAGAGAAACCATCAGCTCTCTTATAAGCTTAACCCCAAGGACTTATCCATTCTCGTCACCTTTTCACTCATATTTTCTTATCATTCCTCCTATTTTCCTAAAACATTGTCTCTCTACCATACTTTAACTTGAGACCTACACATCTCTATTTATTCGCAACCTTCCTTCAACTTGCTTGCACCATAGATTTCCTTATGTTATTCTGGAACATCAAGCGAGACACGACATACCACTTTGGTCAAAGGTTCTAAAAGAGAAGAAAGTTCCGTTACAAGTTTCCTGTAATAACCTGCCAAACAGAGAAGCTACGAACCTCCATCGGTGTCGGGGGTCTAGGTCAAATATTTACTGCCCCAATCTATTGTGTATCCACCCGAATGCCTTCACCCGAAAGCTACAGAGTTCAACCAGAATTCACATTTAGAGAATTTTGCATACAACGTTCCCTTTTGTAGAAATCTTAGCATAGTATGCAAATGATCTGCATGCTCAGCCTCTGAACGAGAATACACCAATATATCATCGATAAATACTATTACGAACATATCTAGAATGGGAATGAACACACGGTTCATCAAATCCATGAATATTGCGAGGCATTGGTTAAACCGAACTACATAACACGAAACTCAAAGTGCCCGTATCTAGTCCTGAATGTTGTCTTTGGAATATCTTCCTCCTTAACCCTTACCTGATGGTACTCGGACCTCAAGTCTATCTTTGAAAAACACTTGGCACCTTGCAACTGATCAAATAAATCATCAATCCTCGGGAGTGGGTACTTATTCTTGATCGTCGCCTTATTAAGCTTTCTATAATCAATACACATTCGTAAGGAACCATCTTTCTTCCTTACAAATAACACAGGCGCTCCCCACGACAACGTACTAGGTCTGTTAAAGCCTTTTTCAAGTAAGTCTTTTAGTTGTTTCTTCAACTCTTTCAGCTCTGCGGGGGCCATTCTATAGGGAGAAATAGATATTGGATGAGTATCTAGTAGTAGGTCAATAGCAAACTCACTTTCTCGCTCTGGCGGGAGACCCGAAAGCTCATCGGGAAAAACATCGGAAAACTCATTAACCATAGGGATAGATTGAACGGTTGGTGACTCTACTTTCACAGTCTTTACCCAAAATAAGTGATAATCATAACCTTTTCTAATCATCCTCGTTGACTTATGACAGGAAATAAATCTACCTCTCGGCGATGCCGTATTACCTTTCTACTCCAAAAACAGGATTTCCTGGAAATTAGAATCGAACCACCTTTGTTCTTCAATCAACATTAGCATAACAAGAAGCCAACCAATCCATACTCATTATAACATCAAATTCTACCCAATTAAGCGCCATACACCTTATCCTTGTTTATTATCAAATCTATCACAAGCCATTTCGGGCCACATCCATATATATAAGTAACAATACTAAAACATAACTCGCATAACTAATTTAGAAAAAGATTTATATACATAGGGGTCGACCAGGCCGTAGACATGTCATACACAAAACTATATACATGATACTGTAAACAAAACCTCTAATTAAACACAACCATAATATATACAAGTCTAGACAGGGCTCCCTACATCCTTATAAAACAACCTAACATATGCAGAACCCTGAATAGGTAATACTCCCAGAAGATGGAGCTCACCAACCAAAATCTGACAACAGGAGGAAGTCTATTGTAGAGGGTCCTTGCCTCGTCCTATATGAGAGCCTCGATCAGACACACTTCGAAGCGGAACCTTCATATCTTTATCAGTTACCTTCCTCCTCTTGGCCCGACTACTATCCTCTTCCTATGCGTATCTCATAACATACACAGATGAACCTTGATTGACGGATTCCCAAGACTGTGGACTATCTTGAACCTCAGAAGAGCTGGTGTCCGCAAATATCCTGACATAGTTTGATCTTGAGGGAAACCCGGTTGTGCCAATCCATGCAATACTCCCCTCATATCCTGATCAACGAACTGTGATATTGAAACTAAGGGCCTTGGTAAGGTCAGAAGTCCTCTCACCCCATCTGCTGCCGGAGTGGTCGAAACATCTCGAACGAATGACTCATATGGATCCTCCTCAATAGACACCATGATCTTTGATGGGTCTGACTCCATAGTGTAACTTATATCTCTTTCTAACACTTTCGTAGCCTTCTGACCCGTGCTAGTGGCTTGCGACTGTCGTATAGTAGTAACAAAAATCGCTAAAAACATAAATAAGGTAAAGATTAGGAGTGGATACTTATGACTCAGTTCAATTGAATAACCTGGATTAGAAAAAAAAGTAACCATCCTAAATATCTGGTAGCCTCCTGTCTATAAGTGTGATGCACAACACACCCATAAACAAGACTCTACTAGACACGGTCTATAGACAATCCTAGGACAGAACTGCTCTGATATCACTTTTGTCACGACCCAGACCGATGAGCCGCGACAGGTGCCCGAGTCCTACCTGTCACACACTCTTAAGCATGCGTCTAAGATATAAACCTGAATAACATCTGATGAATTACGAGAATAATATACAAGAAGGAAACCTTCCCAAAAGGCATATGTACATATACCTGCAACATATGTAGGGCGAGCTGACAAGGCTGCTATAGACAATTATATACCTCAAAACTGGAAGCCGGCAAGGCCACACACTATCCAACTTGACATACATCTGCTGAATTACGAGAATAATATACATGAAGAAACCTGCCCAAAAGGCATATGTACATATACGTGCAACATACGTAAGGCGAGCCGACAAGGCTGCTATAGACAATTATATACCTCAAAACTAAAAGCCGGCAAGGACACACACTATCCAACTTGACATACTGTCTACAGACCTCTAATAAAAATACAATTGTACAAAGACGGGACTGAGCCACATCATACCCATATATATATATACACACACACAATCATATCGTACCAAAATCAAAAGCAGCTCCGGATCAAGTGGAGCACGCCAACTCTCGACCAAGTATCATAAGAAGGGGGATCGTCAGCTTGCTTCCTGCACATGCGGGCATGAAACGCAGGCCCCGGGAAATTGAGCGTCAGTACGAAAAATGTACTGAGTATGTAAGGCATGAAAATCAGTACATAAAAGACACAGATGAAACATGGAATAAACAAATCCATTTGTAAATATGAATAACTTTGTAAATTATGAAACATTTATAATGTCATGCACGTGCATATAAATGTCGTGTCATGCATAGGTATAGGTGTACATAATATCATCAAGCCTCTTAGAGCATCCCATCATATCGTCTCGGCCACTATGACCAACATCATCAACATATACCAACTGATCAGGTGGTGGTGCGTATATAACCCCGTAACCTTTTCCCATATACCATATAAATATAATATACATATATACGCGTATATAACGCCGTCTGGTCATGGGTCAATGTACATGTATAAATGCATGAAATGCATAAGAAATACGTTAATAAAATTTTCTCGGAACGCCATAAAAATCAATATGCCTTTCGGATAAACATTATCAAATAAGTATTTTTCTGGGACCCATGAACAGAAGATAATAATAATTCACATGGGGGATCAAGAATATAGACACCTAGTATTTCTATGAATAGAGTAATTTATGGAAATCGTGCGTTTGCTCGTTTCTTCTGTATAATTTGGATCATGCCAAAAAGAAAGAAGGAGTATACTTAACATACCTAGAATAGAGAAAAATCCGTATATTACTCTTGGAAAAAATAGTACCGTACTCCTTTAGAACCGCAGAATTTTACGCTGCTACAGTTTTAACAATTCTCGTTGGAATTGTTTGCAAGTCTCGTTGGAAGCTTTTTTGTATATGGAGCTTAGCATCTGTTCTTGAGTGTCATGAATTAGGAAGAAAGATTTAGAATTCACCTTTTTATTCTCTGACCAAATGAGCTAAGATTTAAAAGAGACCAAAATTTTCTCATAATTTTTCAGTGTATTACACGTTGCTCACTTTAGGTAGCCACTAAGATTATATAACTAATTAGTCATATATCTTAATAGTGGTCTACTTCCACGTGGGGAGTGGGGTAGGGATTATAAATCTTTACCCACTTATTAGGTAATTAGGTAATGTTCCGTTACCCGGTAATTAATTAATTACTCATATAATTAAGAATTATCTCAATTTACTTATTATTTTACTTATTTTTATTACACTTTATACATTATTCTATCATGGTCATATTGTACCTTGTATGGTACTAGTCCATAAATATCGGGTATTATCGCTCGACCCGTATTTTATCCTAAATCAGCAACCTTCAACGAAACTCATTTTATTTAATTCGTGTACCCTTTATCCATCATGACACTTACTTATTGCTTGTTATAAATAGCATAAGTACGTTAACCTAAAGATACTCTCATCCCCAAGTCTACGTCGATTAATTGATGACAAAACTTTAACGTACGAAAACGCGAGATGTAACATCCTTCCCCCCTTAGAAACATTCGTCCTCGAATGTTTAACTCCTCGGGATCTGTATAACTTTGGCAGATTCGCCTTTGTAACAACACTACTACCAACTCTTCTTGTAGAAACATAGTAATTCAATGCCACATAGGACCACAATCATCAATAACGACAATGGCGTCACACGACCAATGGCAATAACTAACACAAGAATCCATACACGTACCTTAAGGTTATGATGTCTCAGTCGGACCCTTCTCTCAAGGAGTAAATAAGTTGGGATATCTAGACTTTATGTCTTCCTCGGCCTCCCAAGTCATTTCTTCCACATTGTTGTTTCTCCAAAGTACTTTCACCGTAGCTATGTCTTAAGTTCTCAATCTTCGAACATGTCTGTCTAGTATATCAGTGGGAGTTTCTTCATATGATAACTTAAATGCTCTGTGACCTAAACATCGTCAACTGACACAATTCTGGAAGGATCTCCGACATATTTATTTACGGAGCATGGACACATGAAAGACTGGATGTACAGACTCTAAGTCCGAAGGCAAGTCTAACTCATATGCTATCTGGCAAATGTTATTCACATGAAACAGAAGGTCCTATAAGAAAACTCATCCAGTAATGTCTTTTGTTGAAAATTTGGAAGAGCAAGTTGCCAGTATTCATATAGGATGGTAACCATATCAGGGAAATTATTGTAGAACTCAATTCCTAGGAGGTCTTATGTAAGGGAAATGTGATAAACATGTTCCACTAATTACGCAACATGTTATGGTGATAGTTTATGCCTCTAGGCAAGTCAAGAATCATGGAAAGAACTATGCAACACATAACTTAAAACTTGCAGCAGTGTTATTTGCATTTAAAGGTTAGGCGCCACTGATGGTATAGGGTCCATGTGGATATAGTCACGGACCATAAGAGCCTTCAATATATTTTCAAACAGAAGGAATTGAATTTGAGGAAGAGAAGATAGTTTGAGTTACTCAAAGATTACGATAATGATATTCTATACCACCCGGGAAAAGCCAATGTTGTGGAGGATGCTCTTAGCTGGAAATCTATGGGTAGTTTGGCTCACTTGGAGGCACATCAAAGGTTGATTGGACAATGAGGTTCATCGGTTGGCTAGTTTGGGAGTTAGTCTTGCGGACTCTAGTGAAGGAGGGGTAATTGTGTAAAATAAGGCTGAATCATAGCTTGTTGTGGAAGTCAAAGAAAAACAATACGATGATCTGTTTTTCGTACAGTTGAAGGAGGGGATTCATAGACATAAGACTACAACTTTTTCTCTTGGCTTGGATGATGGTACACTACGGTACCAAGGGCGACTATGTGTTCCAAATATAGACGGTGTTCGGGAAAGAATCATGGTTGAAGCTCACACTTCTAGGTATTATGTACACCCAGGTTCTACAAAATGTATCATGATCTCAAGTAAGTCTACTGGTGGATCGATTTGAAGAGGAATGTAGCAGACTTTGTGGCAAAATGTCCAAATTGTCAACAAGAAAAGGCCGAACATCAAATGTCCGGTGGGTTGGCTCAAAACATAAAAAAATCCCAATGTGAAGTGGGAAATGATTAATATGGACTTTATGGTAGGAATGTCGCGCACCCAGGTGCAAGTTTGACTCAATTTGGGTAATTGTGGACCGACTCACGAAATTAACACATTTTTTGCCGGTTAAATCTACCAACACAGCGGAACAGTATGATCAGTTTTATATCAAGGAAATAGTCAGGTTGCATGAAATTCCAGTTTTTATCATTTTCGATCGACGAGCACAGTTCACAACTAACTTTTGAAAGAAATTTCAGCAAGGTTTGGGTACTCAGGTAAATTTTACACAGCCTTCCATCCACAGATCGACGGGCAAGCAGAGCGGACTATTCAGATGCTTGAGGACATATTGCGTGCTTGTGTTCTTGGTTTCAAAGGAAGCTGAGATGATTATTTACCACTCATAGAGTTTTCTTATAACAACAACTTTCATGCTAGTATACAAATGGCACCATTCGAGGCATTATATGGGAGGGGGTGTAGATCCCCTATTGGGTGGTTCGAAGTTGGAGAAGCTGAATTGGTAGGACCAGAACTCGTGCATTAAGCTATGGAAAAGGTTAAGATCATAAAGGAACAGTTGAAACCTGCTCAAAGTCGTCAAAAATCCTATTCGGATGTTCATTGCAGAGACTTAGAGTTTAACGAAGATGATTGGGTGTTTTTGAAGGTCTCCCCCATGAAGGGTATTATGCGGTTTGCAAAGAAAGGGAAATTGAGTCTGAGGTATGTCGGGCCATATAAAATTATCCATAGAATTAAGTAGGTGGCGTACAAGCTTGAGCTACCACCTGAGATGTCGTTGGTGCACCCGGTATTTCATGTGTCTATGCTGAAGAAAATAATCAGGGATCCGTCGCTTATCGTTCTAGATGAGACTATTGAGGTTAATTAAAAAATTTCATATGAAGAGACTCCAGTTTACATTCTTGATAGGCAAGTCCGGAAGTTGAGAAATAAAGAATTGCCTCGGTGAAAGTGTTATGGCGAAAACAACGAGTTGAAGAGGCTACTTGGGAAGCCGAGGAAGAGATGAAAAAGAAGTACCTCATTTGTTCGAATAGCCATGTAGTAGTTTCTATGAAATTACTTCCTGTAAATTTTGTATCACTTGTTCAGTTAATGTAAAGGTGTTCTATGAAGTTACTTTTATGTTGCTTATGAGACCACAGTTGGTGTTGTTTTGTGTTATGTTACGTCATTTGATCATATATATGTTGTTAGGGTGTGACGTTAGGGTGGTTTTGACGATTCTCTAGCAGGTGGATAGGCCGAATTACAAAGAAAACTCTGCCGAAATTGAAACGTTTGGGAGTTAGTCAAAATTTGGGAGTTTGAGGTGTGTAAGAAAAGAGATAAGTTATGTTAAGCGTTTGGGGCGCACTTTACTTCTCATTCGAGGACGAAAGATCCTAAGCGGGGGAGAATGTAAGGCCCCAGAAAATTTCACTAAGTAATTTAAGGTTTGGTGGTGCCAAGGTAGGCTAATATATTGTATCTTCAGAGTTTTTGGGTTGAACAATGCATTGGGGAGTTGAAATTTTTTGACCTGGCGAGGCCAGGCCTGTAGCACGCGAAGACCTCGCTTTAGCCTGGCGAGGCCAGGCCCGTAGCATGCTAATACCAGGATTTAGCCTGGCGAGGCCAGGCCTGTAGCATGCTAAGACCATGCTTTAGCCTAGCGAGGCCAGATCTGCAGCCTAGTCCGGTACTTCGGAGTATCCAATCTTTTATCACTATAACTCGACCCAACTTCATTAAATACACGCAATGGGTCATTGTTTTAGCAAAAACCTGATGATTTAGAGTGAGAGAAGGAGCCCTAGAGTGAGGAAGTGACCTACACCAAATCATACTTCAATTCTTACACAAATCTTTGAAGATTAACAAGGAAAACACACTAGATATTCATCCTTGAGGTAAGATTCTACACCCTAACCCTTAATTTTGAATTCTAACTAAAAGATGGGCAATTATCAAGAAAGTTCATGGGTGTTGGAGTTGTTATCTTGCTTGCATGCGGTATCAACGGGTATAGGAACATTGTTGAGAAAAAAATGGTGAAGGATGGGTTGTTAGTTGATGAAATCCTCTATAAAAGGACCTTAGAGACTTAATGCACACCTAGTGTTTGATAGAATTCTCAAATGAGCTAGAATCACGATCATCTTCCTAATTTTGTTTCAAATTGTAATATTCCAAAAAAGATTGAGGTTGCTAAGAATTTCGGAACATTGTAGAGTTTAAGGAAGCTCAATTGAGGTATGTATGGCTAAACTCTCTTCTTCTTAGAATCGAACCCCTAGTGTTCGAGTATTTGGTGTAAGTTCCTAACTTGATCATACTAGAATTGGTTGCCTTAATGTGTTGTGTTGAAAGATTTTTCTTCAATAATTGTTCTAAATGTTTATCCTGTCATCATGCTATTTGAGAATGTGTTTGAAATGAGGAATATGAGTGGGGGAAGGTTAAGAATTCGGGTCAAGAGTCGAATAAATCCTGCTAACCTAATTTGTATGAAAAGCCTCCGTGCGATTAAGATTTTCCAAGCTTTTTCCATTATGTGTGCAATGCCTTATATGATAGGACTTATTGATGTGGATGATACTGTTATTTGAATGTATAAAAAGGGAAAGATTTGAATTTTAAGATACGACCAAGTGCCAAGAACGACTTAATAAATGAGTCTACTCGTGCCATGTAATGAAAGATGGGAAGGAAATGTGAATTGGGTTGAACAATGTCTCAAGTGAGATGGCCTAGCCGATCGGGCCGTGATCGGACACCATGCCGCACACATGGTGGTAATTGTGCTGGATTGATTGATTGAAATTGTGGATATGGTTGATGTCTCAAATGGGATGACCTAGCCGATCGGGTCGAGATCGTACTCCATGTAGGAACACTGTGGTATTGTGGATTGTGGCACATGGCACTCGATTATCAACCTAATAAGATGGAAATTGAACCGGAAACTATGTGATCCTTACTTGATGTTTTCGTATTTGTTTGAAGCTCTTATTGTACATTATGACTGCTTCCTCTTTGTTTCATTGTTCGTTCTATTTGGATTGGTGTTTAGCTTTACATACTAGTACTATTTGACAGTACTAACGTCCCTTTTGCCCGGGGCGCTACATCTTTAAATGGATGTTGGTGGTTCCATAGCAGACAATGTTGATCGCAGCTAGTGGAACGCCCTATTTCCAGCTGACTTGGTGAGCTCTACATCATTCCGGGGTCCTATATCTTTTGTATCTCATGTTCACCTTCTTATCATATTTTGAGGTATAGACGGGGCCTTGTTGCCGGCACTTTTGTAGCACTTTATTTTGTATCTACTTAGAGGCTCCGTAGACATTGATGTGAGTTGTATTTAGGTGTTGGGAAGGTCAATGAATTATGTTGTGCTTTGGATTTCTGTTTCACTAAATCGTAAGGTGTATGTACCTTAAAACTTAACAATGAGGTACCTAATGAATTGTCTTAATAATGTACTTGTATGATCTCCCATTCTCTAATTGATGAAATCATGTCTTCTCTTGATCGTAAGTGAGTCGGGTAGAATGTGTCAACACGCTTTCTCGGCCGGGTTCACTCGGTTGAGAACCGGTCGCGCTCCTCGAGCTTGGGGCGTGACATTCTCGTGGCGAGAATAGATTAACAGGGAAAGACCCGGCCCAGGGCGAGCTAAGCGGTCCATATTCTTTTTCCATTCTTCGTCCTCGGCCTTTACCGCATCCACATTTGCCCGAAGTTGTCCAATCTGGTCTAGCTTCTGTTGGACCTGCGGGTTCGGATCATTAGCCACCGTATTTGCCTCATCATCACTAACCTCAAATACCTTTCTTACGTGCTCGACCAGGTCGGCATGCTCCTTCTGGGATGCCTCTAGATTGATAAGTAGGGATTTTGACAACTTATTGGCACTCTTTTACTTTAGTTTTAGCTCAAAAATGCTTAAATGTATTCTCGAAAACTAATAAAATGTGCTTACTTGCAGGAGCATTGAAAAATGAGACAAAACAATGAAATTCAACTCAAGAAGGAGTATTTTTGGACTAGGACTAAAACCAAGCAAAAAGAGCAAAGTGCATACCACACAATATTGAGTGTGGCCGCATACTATGAAGGACCTCTGACAGAATTCCTTTGCAAAGTACAGACCGCACAATAATTGTGCGGCCATAGAAGATGAGGTTTGAGAGATGGAGTTCTGAGTCCACGAAGAAGTGTGGACCGCACTATTATTGTGCGGCCGCAGAATTCAAGAATGCGGTCGCACTCAGAAATGAATGGTCCGAAGAAGTCACTCCTTTCAAGCTCAAATTCAAGAGTGCAGCCGCACTCAGAAATATGCGGTCCGCAAAATCTGAAGAAGTGCCACCGCAACCCAGAATTATGTGGCCGCAGAAGTCCATCCTGTCAAGCCAAGCTTCAAAGTGCGGACCGCACATAGAATTGTTCGGCCGTAGAACCTCTATAGGGGCAATTTTGTCCGATAATTTTAGTTGTGTATAAATAGTTCTTTTTGTCAAATTTAGGTAAAGTTTGAACTTCAGAAAGTAGATAGACACTTTTCCTTTACTGTTTTGGAAACTTTGTATTATTTTATCATTTTAACATTGGAGGTTCATCCCTTTATCATCTATTATGAGTTTAATCTTATTTTCTTCTTTAGTTTCTTCAATTTTATCTATGAGTAACTAAATTCTTGCCTAGGGTTGTGACCCAACCCTAGTGTGGGTGCCTAATGAGTGTTTAATTTAGGGCTTGTTTATGATTGGGCGTGTGATATTTAGCCTAGTTCTTGCTTCAATTTTAGAATCAATGGTTGCAAACATTGATTCAAGCCTAATTGACCTAGTCTCTATTTAAGAAAGAGAGACTACGTCTAGGAAAACTAGGCTAACAAGAAATTGGGGTGAACTCAAGAAATTGATATCCCCAATTAAAGGGTTGAATAAAGAGATAATAAGACCCGACTTGAGCATCTATCACTTGTTTTGTGAATTATATCCATTTGGACTTGAGAAAGCCAAATTGGGTAAAACCACTCTAACTACCGAGAGGTATCGAGTGGGTAATCGCGTGTGATTGCTATATTACACACTGAACAACCAAACCTGCCCTAAAGCCCACAATTCGTTAGGCAACCAACTAGGTGGAAGTCACAACCCTAGATCTTTTATAAACTTAAAAAACAACAACATCAAAAATATCATTCTCTAGCTTTTTATTTACAAACAATAGTATAAATTTTAGAAGTTGTAAGAAACAACCATGTTCGTGGAAGTGCATTTTGGGCACATCATATACCTAGTCTAAGTATATACCTAATCCAATATAAGCTCTCCGAGGAATTGACCTCGACTCAAGTTGGGTAATTATAATTGCATCGACCCCTTCACAATCCCAAAGTGGTGTGAATTTGGGCGACATCAAATTTTTGGCGCCATTGCCGGGGAGCTAAAAAATGATTTAGCTATATATTGTGTGTGACTTGTCTTCTTTTCATTCCGGGTTATTAACCTTTTTGTGAATCGATTGTAGGTACAAACATGTCTCACAAAAATAATCCTCTAAGAAACTTGCCTTTGGGGAAGAAAGTGGACGATGACCAAGGTGATGAGGTTCCTCTTGAACCTCAAGAAAATAGACGAGGTTGGCCGCCCCATGACAATATTCCTATCCCTCCCCCACCTCCACGGCTCCACACCGGATGTTGCCAAACGAAGGATACGCAAGTGCCATAGTCCCTCCCCGCATTAGGGCAGGAAACTTCTAAATCACCAATGTCATGCTCACATTGCTAGAGCAACGAAGATTCTTCACCGAGGCTCCGAGTCAAAATACATACAAGCACTTGAAAGGGTTTATGGACACTTGCTAGGGGAGTAAACATACCAACATCTCCGAGGATGCTCTAAGGTTGAGCCTATTTCCCTTTTCTCTACGGGGGAAAGCCTTGGATTGGTTAGAAAGATTACCAAACCATTCTATCCGTACATGGGATGAACTGGCGGAGAAATTCATTACTCTTCGGGATGAGATTGTAGCATTCAAGTAAGAACCCAATGAGCCTGTGCACGGGATTTGGTAGAGGTACCGTACTATGGTGAAAGAGTGCCCAAATAATGACATGACTAAGGCTATGATTCAACAAACCTTCTACAAGGGGATCAACACTACCAATCAATGCGTGGTCAACCAACTTTCCGGTGGGAATTTCATGACAACGCCATATGCCAAAGCTTGTTAGATTTTAGATGAAATGGCGGATACTTCATCGGCATTGCAAAGTAGAGCTAATGTTCCTCAAGGTGATCCAAATGTGATTTACCTACTCAAAGAATTGCATGATCATGTGCAAGAAATTTCCTAGTTGACCACAACAATGAATCAATTAGCCAAATCTCAACTTTAACAAGTTCAAGGTCCTAAGCAAGTAAATGCAATGGAAGGTGTCAATATGATGATGAACAAGCGAAGGCGAAAGGGTCAACAAGGGCAAAACCGTGTGGAACAATTTGTGCAAGATGATAATGGTTTTGACCAAGAAGAATCATACAATGAGCAACATGAAGAAGTGCAATATGTGAACAACTACCAAGGGAAAAGAAACAACTCTCAAGGTCCGAATCAACAACAATGGCGATCTCAAAGAAATCAAGGAAACTGAAACAATCAAAACCACCAAGACAATTGGAGTGGTGGTAACAACAATCAAGGTAATTGAAACATTAAAAATAATCAAGGAAATTGGAATAATCAAGGCAACCAAGGTAATTGGGGTGTAAAAAATCAAGGATATTGGGGAGGAAACAACCAAGGGGTTTGGAATAGTAACCAAGGGAATCGAGGGTCGGGCTTTCAAAGTCCCCCGATGTATCAACAACCAAGCAACCCACCTCCTTATCCGTATAATGGTTCTAGCTCTTCCAATAACGAGAAAGGACGGATTAAAAATATGTTCAAACAAATGATGGAGAAAAATGCTGACTCTGATGCTCAACTAGCCTCTCACAACACTTCAATTGGCAATTTGGAGGTTCAATTAGAGCAAATCTCGCAAGCTTTAAACACTCGTCCTATGGGGCACTGCCTAGTGACATGATGGTGAAACTGAAGGGTGGGAATAACACGGGACATGCCATGGACGTAACCACAAGGAGTGGAAAAGGTGGGGAGGGAACAACCTCAAACCAAAGAATAATTGGATGATGATGTAGTGATTCAAGAAGATGAAATTCCAAGCAATGTGGTTCAAGCTAATGAGGAAGTGAGAATTGATATTGATGAACATGTGGAGGAGACTCAAGAAGAAGTGAGCCCGTCTAGGGAACACATGATTGACATACCAGAACCGGTAGTACAAAAGGTCAAGGCACCAATGCCAAGGCCTCCTCCTCCATTCTCTCAAAGACTCGCCAAGCAAAATAGCGAGAACCAATTCAAGAAGTTTATTGACATGATAAAGAGCTTATCCATTAATGTGCCATTGGTTGAGGCGATGGAACAAATACCCGACTATGCAAAGTTCATGAAGGATTAGGTGACCAAGAAAAGATCAATGAATTGTGAGACTATCAATATGACACATCAAGTGAGTGCTATTGTGCACTCAATGGCTCCGAAATTGGAAGATCCCGGCGCTTTCACAATCCGTTGCACTATTGGGAGCACCGACTTTGCCAAAGCTCTATGTGATCTAGGGACGAGTATCAACTTGATGCCATGCTCGGTGTTCAAAACTTTGGGAATTGGGAAACCAAGACCCATATCTATGAGGTTACAAATGGCGGATTGTACTATGAAGAGATCAATTGTATTATTGATGATGTGTTGGTTTGTATTGATAAGTTCATACTCCCCGAGGACTTTGTGATTCTTGATTGTGAAATGGACTATGAAGTGCCTATTATCTTGGGTAGACCTTTCCTTTCTATGGGAAGGCTCTTGTTGATGTGGAATCCAGTGAGCTCACCTTCCGGGTGGGCGATGAGAAGGTGGTTTTCCATGTATGCAAATCTATGAGGCAACCAAATAGCAATGAAGTTTCTTCGTTTGTGGACTTAGAGACCGAGGAAATTGTTGATTATGATAGTGATATGATGAATGTTGATGATACTTTGGAGTCCGTATTGCTTAATCATGATGATGATGAGAAGGAAGGCTATGTGGAGTGTGTAAATGCATTACAAGAAATAGGGTCGTACACTTATGAACCTCACACATTGTCCTTAGATCTTCAGAACTGGAAGACTCCTCCAACAAAGCCCTCAATCGATGAGCCTCACACATTTGAGTTAAATCCATTACCTCCACATCTCAGGTATGAATTCCTTGGGCCATGTTCTACTTTACCGGTTATTCTTTCCTCTTGTTTGACTAACGTGCAGGTACACTCTACTTTGGCGGTGCTACAAAAGAGAAAGAAATCTATAGGATGGACATTTACAGATATCTGGGGTATAAGCCTCGCCTATTGAATGCACAAGATTATTTTCAAGGAGGATGTCAAACCCTCTATTGAACATCAAAGAAGATTAAATGAAGCAATGCAAGAGGTGGTGAAGAAGGAGAACATAAAATGGTTGGATGTCGGGGTTATTTACCCCATTTTCGATAGCTCGTGGACCTCTCCGGTGCAATGTGTCCCAAAGAAAGGGGGCATGACTGTGGTCACAAATGACAAGAACGAGTTGATCCCCGTAAGAGTGGTGACCGGGTGGAGAGTGTGTATGGACTATCAGAAGCTCAACAAAGTCACTCAAAAAGACCATTTCCCACTTCCTATTCCTTGATCAAATGCTTGATCAGTTGGCCGGTCGAGCTTTCTATTGCTTCCTTGATGGATATTTCGGCTACAATCAAATTCTTATTGCTCAGGAGGACCAAGAGAAGACTACTTTCACTTTTCCCTATGGTACTTTCGCATACTCGCGGATGCTATTTGGGTTATTCAATGCACCAACGACTTTTCAACGGTGTATGATGGCCATCTTCACCGACATGGTGGAGGATTTTCTTTAGGTCTTCATGGATGACCTTTCCGTGGTCGGAAACTCTTTTGATGATTGCTTGAAGAACTTAGATAAGGTCTTGGAAAGATTAGATGAGACAAACTTGGTTTTGAATTGGGAGAAATGTCATTTCATGGTCGAGGAAGGCATTTTCCTCGGCCATAAAATTTTAAAGCATGGTATTGAGGTCGACAAGGCCAAAATAGAGGTGATCTCCAAACTCCCACCCCCTACATCCGTGAAGGGAGTGAGGATCTTCTTGGGTCATGCGGGGTTCTATCCCCGATTCATCGATGACTTTTCCAAGGTGGTGAACCGTTTGTGTAATCTTTTGGAGAAGGATGCCAAATTCCATTCCAACGAGGGTTGTGAAGGCATTAAAATGTCTCAAGTTTAAATTGACTACTACTCCTATTATCACCGCACCATATTGGAGCTTACCTTTCGAGCTCATGTGTGATGCAAATGATGTGGCGGTTGGAGCAGTTTTGGGGCAACGTATCAATAAAGTCTTCCATCCGGTCTGCTATGCTAGTAAGACCATGAATGATGCCCAAGTCAATTACACAGTGACCTAAAAAGAGCTACTTTCTATTGTATTTGCTATGGAGAAGTTCCACCCGTACCTGATGGTTACAAAGGTAGTTGTCCACACCGATCATGTGGTGCCTCGGTACTTTATGAGCAAGAAAGATTCAAAGGCAAGGTTAATGCAGTGGGTGCTTCTATTGCAAGAGTTTGATCTAGAGATTCAAGACCGCAAGGGTAGTGAAAACTAAGTAGCGGACCACTTGTCTCGTTTGGAGGAGGAATGGAGGCCACATGATGGACTTGAGATAAATGATTCCTTCCCCGACGAACAACTTCTATCCATTTCAATAACCGAGATGCCATGGTTCACCAACTTAACAAATTATCTTGTGAGTGGTATTGTACCGAATGAGTTCTCTTCAAACCAAAGGAAGAATCTCAAACGGGCTTGCCTTAACTATTATTGGTATGAGTCATATCTCTTCCAAATTTTACCGATGGTATGATTCAAAGATGTGTACTAGAGGAGGAAAACGTGGAAATTCTTGAGGCTTGCCAATTTTCACCATATGGTGGTCACCATGGTGGAGCGAGAACGAAATGTGTTGAGCTGTGGATTCTATTGGTCTACTCTTTACAAGGATGCTAGCGATCTAGCCAAGCGTTGCTATGAATGTCAAAGTACCGATAAAATTTCTAAGAAAAATGAGATGCCCCTCTCCGTCATCTTGGAGATTGAAATTTTTGATGTGTGGGGCATTGATTTCATGGGTCCGTTCGTGAGCTCTTGTGGAAACACTTACATTGGTAGTTGTGTATTATGTGTCAAAGTGGGTTGAAGCTGTGGCTTTACCCAACAATGAAGCTCGAAGTGTGGTGGCATGTTTGAAAAAGAACATCTTCACAAGATTCAGCACTCCAAGGGCCATTATTTGTGATGGGGGATCGCACTTTTGCAACAAATATTTTTATACCTTACTCACCAAGTATGAGGTCACTCACAAAGTCTCTACCCCCTATCACCCTTAAGCAAGTGGGCAAGTGGAAGTCTCCAACCGGGAGATCAAGAGATTTTGTCAAAGATAGTGAATGTCAACCGAACAGATTGGTCAAAGAAACTTGATGATGCTCTTTGGGCTTATAGGACGACTTACAAAACACCTATTGGTATGTCTCTATACCAGTTAGTGTTCGGGAAAGCTTGTCAGCTTCCGGAGGAACTTGAGCACAAGACTATGTTTGCATTGAAGAAGCTTAATCTTAAATGGAATGTCGCTGCTAACTTAAGGGAGGCACAATTGAATGAGCTTGATGAATTCCGATACCATGCATATACAAGTTCGTCCTTATATAAGGACAAGATGAATTACCTCCATGAAAAGTACATCCGGAATAAGGAGTTCAAAGAAGGTGAACTTGTGTTATTGTTGAATTATGGGTTACGAATGTTCCCGGGAAAGTTGAAGTCTAAGTGGAGTGGTCCATTTGAGGTTGTGCATGTGACACCCTTTGGTGCATTTGACTTGAAGAACAAAAATGATGAAGTGTTTAGAGTCAATGGTCACCGGGTGAAGCATTATCTTGGAAAAGTTGGTGATGGCCACGTTGTGGCGTTAATTCCATTCAAGTGATTGATGGTAATCTGTGTCGTACCGCGAAGTTAAATCAGGAGCTTCTTGGGAGGCAACCCATGTTTCATTTCATTTTTTATTTTCTTCGTTTTTAGATAGGTTTTGGATTTAGCTAACTGGTTTTGAAGTGAATTGCAGGAATGAGTGTGAATTGTAGGTACTGTGTTCGAAAAAATTGCCAAGTGTTGAAAACGTGTAGACCGCACATTTATTGTGCGGATCGCACAACTTTGTATACCACGATAGAGAAGAATCTGCTGTCGCACAATTTTTGGGTGGCCGCACAGCCGGAGAGCCAAACATCCAATTCTCTGAAGTTTGGAATTGCAGAGAAATGTCCATTCTACGGTCGCACTCACTTTTGTGCTGACTGCAGAACTTCAACAAGGTTCAGGTAAATTGTGCGGCCGCACTCAAAATTGTGCGGCCGCACTCAACTTCAATTTTGATCGACTTTGGTCAACCTGTAAATAGGACCTCATTGCACTATTCACAACTTTACACACTCTGAACTTTCAAGACCTAAGCAGGAACATTGCATACAAATTGTTTCACACTCTAAACCCACTTCAACAATTTAGATTCACCCCTGCATCCTTCAACACTGGTATGTTCAATTCATGTTTAGATTATTAAATTTTTCTTACTTTTTGTTCTTAATTAGTATCATTATTTTTAGGCCTAAAATGTCAAATGTTCTTCATGTGTGCTTAAAAATGTGTGGGTAATGTCATGTGTGCTCATTGGGGACTGGGTAGATCATTCATCATGTTTAATTTGCAATTACCATGTCTAACTTATGCAAAAATATGAAAAACCTAGAGTCAGTGTCGTTTGATTTCAAATTGTGCGACCGCACATGAAATTGTGCGGTTCGTAGATTCTCAATTAGGGGAAAAATGTAAAGCATGAAATCTGCGGCCGCACTCAAAATTGTGCGGTCCGTAGAAACATTGTGCGGTCCGCAAAATAATATGTGCGACCGCACTTTGGAACTTCAGAGAACCAGTAGACTGAACCTGGTTTTGTGTGGCCACACTCAAAATTTTCCGATCTGCACCTCAGGATGTGCGACCGCACTTTGAAATTGTGCGATCCACACATGGCAGTCTACGTCCTCACTCAATTTGGTGCGGTCCACACTGTCTCTTTTATAGATTGTTTTACTGCAACTTTAAACATGCTTCTGAACTTTAACTGACCTATGTGCTTCGTATTTCAGACAATGGTTCGAACAAGAGGCAAAGGTGACACATCTAAAGGGAGGGGTGAACCCTCTTGAGGCCGAGGCAAGGGAACTCTACCTTTGGGAGTGCAAACAAAAGCAATAGCCAAAAATCCGACCAGTGGGAGAGGTAGGGCCACAGAGCCCTCAGAATCAAGCTTGTAAGTCTCGTCTAGGGAAGCCTCCGAAGGTCACTCAATGGAGGTATAACCTTAGGCCCAGTCCCAACCATCACAATTTCCGAGGAGTTACTAACTCCACAACGAACCCTCCACCACAACAAGTTCTTCTGAGGGTTCAGATGTCGATAGCCACGGTTCATTGTCCTCCTTTATACACACTACCCCCGCACCAGTTGTAGTAGATGATGATGATGATGTCCTAATGATGGTAGAGGAGGTGACACAAGAGTGGGCGTTCTAGAGAGGTCGAAGAAGAAGGAAATATGAGAGGATCGATTTGTGAGTTTGATGACCTTCACAAAGTTCAGAGAGTGGTGGCCCCAAAGATCGCTCACACTTGAGCGACAGTTCTTATTGAAGGATTTGGATAAGTACAATCCAAATGTCCTTAAGCAATTCAGGGAGCGCAAGGGGTGGATGTGGTTCACCAAGACTGTTATGGATGCCAAAGAGCACTTAGACCGATAATTCTATGCCAATGTGGCACACGTCAAGAAAGGTTCTAAAGTGACCAAGGTGAGAAATTTGAAAGTGAGATTTGGCCAAAACACTCTGAACACATACCTGGGATTTGAGGAGGTAGAGGCAATCCAGTACATGGAGAAGCTTGTTATGGATGATTAAGCTCGCCCTTGGTTAGCAGAGATGTTGGTTGCTCTAGGACCACCACCATCGTGGATCACAACGGGGGTTCCCATTGCATGGTCCATCCTCAACTTTGAAGCAAAGGGGTGGCAAACTTTTGTGTGCATCCATCTTGACCCGAGCCAAAATGATCCCCCGAGCAGTTTTGGTGGCATCTATCATGGTCAGGTACCCAATCGATGTGGGTGCCATCATGTAGGCCAACCTGTCAGTGGTTGTCTGAAAAGGTGAAAGCTTCTACCCATATCCCAACACCCTCACAAAATATCTCACGGATTCATAGGTGGAGATGAGGAGTTTTGATACAAAAGTGTGGTCCAAGAAACCCTTCTCATGGTACTCCTTGCAAGGTCCGGGAAACCCATAGTTCAAGGGTAAGGCAACTGCCACCGTTGTCCAGTATGATGAGACATCGGTGGTGGTTACAGATTCTGCTGTTGAGCCATCTATAGATCCCCATGCCTTCCACAACAGTCGGTCCTTCCACCGAGACAACTGACATACCACCACCTTCATCTTCTAGACCATCAGCATCAGTACTAGTGCCTGCCTCCTCCACATATCCACTCACTGTGCTGTGAGTCTCCCAGACATTGGCGAGTCTCAATAACTGGATGCAGACAACTACTTCAAAGTTGTCTGACATATCCAGGGTTATTGCAGCACATTATTCTACACCATCAGCACCACAGGTTCCTCGGTCAATAGAGGAAATATTGAAGAAGATCCTGGACAACCAGAAGACCTTTATGAATACACTTGTGGAACATAGGGGAGCTATTGAGGAGTTGGTAAAACAGGTGAAGAAGATGAGGAAATCCCAGGCTTCAGAGAAATCAGTGGAGAGATTGATAAAGGAGGTGAAAAAGATTGCAGTAGCTGGTGATTTACCATTTGACCTACTAATGGAGACAGATCCATCAGTACCATCAGACCCAGTAGCACCATCAGCAGAGGCACCAACTAGCCAGTCTGATGAGCTAGATCTTGTTGCCCATATCACTGAGGAAGTGCATCAGATGTTCACCAACCCCGTTGTTCCCCAAGCAGAGGATGATGAGATTCCATTGGAGGAGCCCGAGGGTGGTGATTCTTCCATGCACCCTGAGATCACATATGGAGTTTTCTTTACTCTCTACCCTTCCTTATTCTGATTTTTGTTAAGCATTGAGGACAACACTTATTTTTATTCAGGGGGTGGTCTATTTTGGTTGGTTTGATTTGGTGACATTGGCCTGTAATAACTTTAATACTATTTTTATTTTATCGTTATTTTCCTTTCATTATGTGTATATTCCTCCCTTTCTTTTGATGTATATATTTTATTCCCCTCGGTTTGTATATTCATTTGTCTTACTATCAGTAGTTTATTTCATAGCTTTTTTTTTTGTTTTCTTAGTAATATAACTTCTTATTTATGTTAATAGCTTCTTTTTGATTCAGCAGCTTCTTTTTATGTTTAAGTGAGCAATAAGCCTTTGGTTTTCTTAATGTCCCAGTTCTTTCCAAAGGCGGGTTTTGTGTGAACTGGGTGGCTCTTCCAAACTGTGGATAGTGTGACAACCTTCTTAAGGGATTGAGTCATTTTTTATGTTTAGGTAGAAACAATAGTGTTAATGAATAAAAAAGGGTCAAGCATGCTTCACTTGGTACCAACACACTTAACTACACGCTTATGGTTACAAACAAGTTTTTGGAAAGAAATGGATCTAGTTAGTGACCTTGTGACTCTTGTGTTGACAATCATCAGGTGGTTTAGTTGAACCATTAGCGATTTTCAATCTTGAATACGGTTGTTGTGGGCCCTCGACTCTAGGGGTGGGCATAAAATCCGAAAAACCAAATTCCGAACTGAACTGAATTAATTTGGTATTTCGGTTTCGATATTTTCGGTATTTCGATTCGGTATACGGTATTTGGTTTTTGATATTTCGGTATTTCGGTATACCGAAATAGTTTAATCCAACCCCAACTTTATTTTTATTTTTAGCTAATATCTTTAAGCCCACACCTCAAAAGTCCAAAACCCCTAATTCCCTAATTCCATACCCTTAGGCTTTATCAAGGTTCCACCAAGCAGATTAAGAACTTCTAGAAATTTTGAAGCAGAGATAAGAAGTGTATAGGCAGTCAACTATCTTTGGCATTGAGCTTGAAAGGACTGTTCAACTATACTTCTTTTTGCTTTAGGATAAAGTATGGCTTTATAGTAGAGGCATAAAAGGAACTGTTGCTTTTTACGTGTAAGTTATAATACTTAGGTGCAACTTTTTCTCTTATATTAGCCAATGGTATTATAACATGCTTCCTTGCATTATTTTCGTGTTTAGTCAAATGCTAGTAAATAATACTAGTTGTATTGGTTTCAAAAGTTGAAACGTATCTTTTCAACCCGAAGAGCTACAGATTTGAATAGGCACAAGCCTTATAACATAAATTTGGTTACCGAAACCGTACCGAACCAAAATAAGAAATATCGAACCGTACCGAAATATTTTGGTACGGTATTTGATATACACAATTGATAAACTGAATACCGAACCGAAATTCTTAAATACCGAACCGAAATACCGAATTCCCACCCCTACTCGACTCTATCCTCTTTAACAATATGATTATGTGAGAGGTGAGATATTTTGTTACAAGTCCAAGTATCCGTGCGAATGGTTTAGAACTTGCCCTGAATGTGTTTCTAGGTAAAGTTCTATGTTTGCATGGCTTGATAAGTGATTGTAGGCTCTCCTTGACCTGTTTTGAAACCTTTCATGGTCCACCAATGATGTTATCCTTAGTCAACCCTTTTGAGCCTAAAGCCCTTTTCATTCGATAACCATGTTACAAGCCTTTACCCGTTTTATAATGACCCTCTCTTGGCACCTGAGCTTTCCTTAGCATAAAAAATGGCAAAACTGGGGGAGGGATGAGGAGTTTGAAAGTAGTATCAAGGCACAAAAAGATAAAATAAATGAAGAAAATGGAAGGCAAAGAAAAAGAAAAAAAGAAAAAAAGAAAAACACAAAAAAAAAGTGAATAATTTGAACGGTTGAAAAAGTTCAAAGCATGGAGAAAACAAAGAAGGAGAATATGAATATCATGGCCATGAAAGAGTGATGTGAAGTCTCTCTAGTTCCCCTAAGGAAAAATAAAATGACTATGATCCATAAAGAGAAAATGGAGTGCTAAAGGAAAGATGAACCCGTTCCATTCCAACATTTCCCTCCTTAGTCCAAAAGCCTTCATTACATGTCAAAAAAACCCTACGTTATTTCAAGCCGAGTAAGATTACATTAGTTGTGATATACATGAGGGGCAAGCATATGGTACTTAGAGTCGTACTTGTGACATTCTTTTGAGAGTGATGAGCAAATCTTTCACGAATCATTCAATTGAGTGCAACATTCTTGAGTGAGATGAGCTTATGGAGAGTATAGGAGGAAGAGTTTGGGATCCACAGTGACCTACATGAAAGTGTGAACTTCCTTGATGAGTAAAGTCAACTCTTGATGCTCAAGTTTCATATTAGAGCTATTTGTGCTTTAACATTCAAAAGATGGCCTTGTTGATAATTCTTGAGTGTGTGGGTAATTGTTGGTCCCAATTGATGTGTGTTTGATTAAACTTAGGCCAGCTGAAATAACTTTTTTCTTGTGGAGGTGGAAATTACCTTAGTTGCTTGAGGACAAACAAGAGCTTAAGTTTGGGGGAATTGATAAGTAAGGATTTTGACTACTTATTTTCACTCTTTTACTTTAGTTTTAACTTTAAAAATGCTTAAAGGTACTCCCGAAAACTGATAAAATGTGCTTACTTGCAGGAGCATTGGAAAATGAGCCAAAATGATGAAATTCAACTCAAGAAGGAGTATTTTTGGACAAGGACTAAAATCAAGTGAAAAGAGCAAAGTGCGGACCACACAATATTGACCGCAAACTATGAAGGACCTCTGACAGAATTCCTTTGTAAAGCGCGAATCACACAATTATTGTGTGGCCGCAGAAGATGAGGTTCAAAGAGATGGAGTTCTGATTCCATGAAGAAGTGCATACCACATTATTATTGTGTGTCCGCAGAATTCAAGAGTGCGGCCACACTCATAAATGTGCGGTCCACAGAAGTCCCTCCTACAAAGCTCAAATTCAAGAGTGAGGTCTCACTCAGAAATGTGCAGTTCGCAGAATCTGAAGAAGTGCGACCGCAACCCAGAATTGTGCGGCCGCAAAAGTCCATCATGTCAAGCCCAGCTTCAAAGTGCGTGTGCACACAGAATTGTTCGGCCGCAGAACCTCCGTAGGGGCAATTATTTTCGATAATTTCAGCTGTGTATAAATGGGTGTTTAATTTAGGGCTTGTTTGTGATTGGGTGTGTGATATTTAGCCTAGTTCCTGCTTCAATTTTAGAATCAACGGTTGCAAACATTGATTCAAGCCTAATTGTCCTAGTCTCCACTTGAGAAAGAGAGACTAAGTCTAGGAAAACTAGGCTAACAAGAAATTGGGGTGAACTCAAGAAATTAATAGCCCCAATTAAAAGGTTGAATCTAGAGATAGTAAGACCCGACTTGAGAATCTATCACTTAATTTGTGAATTGCCCATTTAGACTTGAGAAAGCCAAATTTGGTAAAACCACTCTAACTACTGAGAGGTATCGAGTGGGTAATCGCGTGTGATTGCTATATTACACCCCCCACCAACCAAACCTGATCTAAAGCCCATAATCCGTTAGGTAGCTAGGTAGAAGTCACAACCCTAGATCTTTTATAAACTTGAAAAACAACAACACAAAATATATTGGTCTCTATCTTTCCATTTACAAACAATAGTATAAATTTTAGAGGTAGAAAGAAACAACCAAGTATGTGGAAGTGCATTTTGGGCACGTCATACACCTAGTCTAAATATATACCTAATCCAATATAATCTCTCTGAGGAATCGAACCCCGACTCAAGTTGGGTATTTATAATTGCATCGATCGATTCACAATCTCAATCAGTGATGTGAATTTGGGATACATCATAGCTCAACTAGGAGTTTCTTGACCTCCCCTTCACGTTGCTTGATGGGAAGTTTGTAAGCATCCCTCTTCTCAATGAGCCCTGGGGTCTCGGCCTTATGTAGGTTTAAATCTTCTCGATATCGGAGAATAGTCTCGTTATGAAGAACTGAGGCCTACAAGCGCAAAGAAAAAAGTTACGATTATTCACGACTTAATCTAGAGTACATAATAGAGATCATCAGGAGGCATCCAAAGTTACTTGGTTAAAGATTGTTGGGCTTCATTGAACAGGAAGGGTGCGTCCACCTCGTTCATATTTGCTTGATCCTCTTCGGTGTCCAGGTACCGAAGATAACTGGCAACCCCCAGGGGAGCAGAGAGGACCCGGGCATCCTCCAGAATTGATATGATAATTGACTTCTTTCTGTCAGGGTTCACACTCGGAGCTTGGAACCGGTTGACTAGTTTTAGACTTGAAGAAGGCCCGATGGTTCCCGAAGATGAACTCTTCCTTGGCACCGGTAAATCACCTAGCCCGGTGAAATCTTCCATGGCGATAGAGTCTAAACTGTCAAAAACGTTGTGAAAGGGGTCTTCCATCCCTTGGGGCCCCTCGTTAGAGCGTCCTACCAGCGTCTGGCCTCGTTGATCATGGAATCAGTAAATGAAGGAGACTCAGAGAGATCTATCACTAGAGTACGTCCTTCAGAGCATTATTCTCTGCCCGAGAAGCACCGGTCGTGGTCTCTTTGTCGGCCTCCCTAACTTGGGGGAAAACGGCCTCGCCCCGCTCTAGTTCGGAGGCCTCGGCCACTACCTCTCATCGGCCCCCCTGATTTGAGATAGTTCAGTGTCACCTAGCACGTGGGCCACCAGTTCGGAAGCTTTTTCTTCTTCGAACTCATCCCTTAGCCGATGGAGTGAGTTCGATGGGAGCTCTCAAGTGCTGGTGTTTTCCTTGGATATACGCACCAGCCTTCTTTTCGGGTTTTTATTCTCCGAGTTCTGAGAACTCGTGGCCTTTTTTCACTTCTTCTCCTCACACTGTCTCGGAGTAGGGAACTCAGCGGGGCAATCCTCATCACCGGATGGAGGCCTCATTGCGACATCCTTGGAAGGACCTGTAAAGTAAGAAAGGAAATTAGTAAGGGCTCAACAGTAGAAGGGGGATTCAAATGCTGTCCACTCAATAGAAGAACCTCACCGTGAGAACGGGCCTCCCACCGACCCTTCAAAAGTTTGCGCCATGCGCGCTCGGAATATGGTTTCTGGGACACAATTCCCTCGACCCACTCCTTGAGTTGAAAAACTCCATCCGAGACCCGAGCAACAGTTGCATCGCCATCAAACATCGGTAAGAAAGAAAAAAAATAGAGTAAAACAAAAAATTCTAGGAAAAACAAAACTTTACTTACGTTTTGTGTTCCACTCCTCGGGGAACAGCATGTACTCGGCTGGGATCAAGTCTGAGGTCCTCACTCGAACAAATCGGCCTAGACAACCTTGGTCTCAATCTTCATCGATGCTTGAGAATGTGGCTTTACTACCCCGACACATAGGTTTAATCATCCCCTCCGGAAGAATCGGGGACTGTATCGGTCAACGGTGAATGGGCATCCGCCAATCTTGCTCACGAAGAATCGGAGAAGAATGACTATCCTCCAGAATGAGGGGTGGATCTGATCTAGGCACATCTCGTACCGTTTACATTGAATAATTATCGGGTCGAATGAGCCCAATTTAAAAGGATATGTGTATACACTTAAGTACCTCTTAACGTAGGTAGTGATATCTTCTTCGGGCCCGGGAACTACCACGTCTTTTCCGACCCAGTTGTAGTCCTTTTTTATCGTAGGAAGAATTACTTCGGGTGATCGAGCAGATGTACATCGAGACCTTCTCACCCTGACCCAGAACGGGTGAAGGTTTTTCAACCTTGTAATTGGCGGCCACCGATCACCCGCCAGGATTAAACGTGCCAAGAAGAGGTTCCGCCGCTAGTTCCTCGCCGGCCAGCCGTGATAAAAAAGTAGTTTCTTTTTTGGGGAACCGTCTTTGAAGTATTCTCCATTTTCTTTTAAATGGAGGGTAAAATATGAAAGAGAGGAAGTTCAAAGGGCACACTTAGTGGTTTAGAGTGATGACAAGCGAGAGTTTTTACAAACATCTCAAGAAATAAGCATACGAGTGCTAGAAAATGAAGAGATTTTTAAGGAACAAGAGTAAAGAAGGTTTGGATGTAAAGTTTGAATGAATGAAAGGGATATTTATAATTTACAAATGACGGTTCAAAACCAGGAGTGGAAGAACCAGGAGTGGAAGACCAACAACTGACGAGAAGTTTCGTTCATTATGTTATTACGACGTGGAGTATCGCGGCGAGAGTCAGGAGCTCATACAGTTTCTCGTCGTTTACTCTCCGAAAAACAAGAGGACTATCTGTATACAGTCGAAATCGGGATCGTTTATTGCATGACAGATCGGGATTGAAACGTGATGGATTGAAGATCGACCCCGGGTTCCATCGAACAAGGATACGAAGTCAGAATGTCCGTCCTCGAGAACATCGAGTCTATGACCCCTGAATTGACCCTAACCCCGAATGAGCTCGAGGAAACATTGCCAGACCGAAAAATGAAAAGCCGAAATATATGTAACCGGTCGAGTATCAAGGCAGGAATCTCGACTCACATCAATAAGAAACCGGCAAATCAGCAAATCATGGGATTTTTACTTTTTATAGAATTCTACCTAAAATTGGACTCCCCTACTATATAAAGGGGGTTTAATTATTTGTAAAAGACACTGTAACAATCATTCATAAGAAATATACTGTTATTTTCTATTTAAGTTCTATTTCAATTGTGTCTTGACACTGATTGATGTGCATTCTGTTCAAGGGTGGCTCCCCCTAAGGCTGTAACTGTTCAATTTGTATGGTTTGAATTTACTTTATCATACTTTATATAATTGCAACTTAACTTATCGCTTTGTGTCAATCTAATTCACGTATCTTTAAAACCAATTACAAATTAAATTGTTATCCGATTTGACGGTAAACAGATTTAAAGGCGAGTTATTAACATATGAAATTTAATTAGAGATACCAACTAAAAATTAGGTGATTTGTTTCCAGTAACTACTCGTAAATGGTGATCAAACAGAAGCTTTCCAAGTTGGCATATATGGTTCAAATCTCAGTAATCTTTCACATTCCTTTCATGCACGTACCCCTCTTGATAAAAAAATTTGAAAAAGAAAATTCAAACATTAGATAAATACTGATCGACTTAACCATATTATAGCCGCCTAACTTAAAAATAGATACACAATTTGTTGTCTATAAACTAATTACAATAATCAGCCGATGAAATAAAAAATCCCAACGCCGCCTTTAATCCTTTTGACCTGCATCATACATGGCTCCTCATTGATCCCGCCAAAATATTCATCAACATAAATCAAATTAGCTTAAAAATATAACATTGCGTCCTATTTGGCCGCCTCCATTTAACCTATACCTATATTTTTAAAATTCTTAACTTATACCCTAAGTTTGACAACTTCAGACGCCTCCTCTTCTTCCTCCTGACATATGTGCTCCTTTCTTCCTCCTGACTTATGTGCTCCTTTCTTCCTCTTCTTCTTTTCTCTCTCAAACACATGGGACTTTTATAAGTATTATTGATTGGATCTGTAAAGTTTTTATTAAATCTTATCAACTACCATATTTTATGTTGAAGGACGAGTAAATAAAACTCCACAAGCTGGCTAAAGTAGGTGTGATTTGTGTCTTTCCCTGATCCATCCTTCTTAAACATACAACGGCAACTGACTACTACATGTCCTCTCTTCCAAGTTACCTGCCACAAGAATGGCAGATGCACGTGAAATTTATTATACACAATAGTTGCTCTCGCGATCTCTTGGAATTAGCTTACCCCTTGCTTTATGATATCATCTGCAGCAAAAACGACAGAAAAGGGATGCAAAACTGAAAAATAAAAGATAGGAAAAATAACTTCAGAACATTATCAAAAAAATCAGTTAAAACTTCAGCACAATTTGGCTTAAGTTATATTTTAAATCCATCTAACTTCAAAGAAAGGCAGAACACAACTTCAACTCTAAGAATGTTGAAGTTTAGCAAATATAAAATAAGAACTTCAGCTCCTAGAATGCTGAAGTTCAGCAAATACAAAATAAAACTTCAGCTCCTAGAATGTTGTAGTTCAGCAAATACAAAACAAAACTTCAGCTCCTAGAATGTTGTAGTTCAGCAATTACAAAACAAAAACTTCAGCCAAAACATGTTGTAGTTTTATTGAACTCAAGTTTGTCTTTGCATATGAACTGAAGTTTGCGTGGTCGCCTTTGCAAGTCAGGACAAACTTCAGGCAAAAATATCTGAAGTTTTGCTTTGATAAAGCTACACTTCAAGCAAAATATTCTGAAGTTCAAACTTCAGACATAAATTTTTGCTACTTCAGGCCCGTATGTCTGAAGTTACCCGAAAAGTGGGTACGCTTGCAACTTTCTTTACAAAGCGGGTATAACTTAAAAGATGACTTAAAAACTGGGTATAGATGCAAATACCCCAAAACTACCTCATCACGACCCATTAAAATTAACAGTAATAGTGATTCCATCTCTCACTACTTCCTCCTTTCTCGTTCTTAATCACATTTCATCTTCATTTTTTATTTTGAAATTCAACAAAAAGAAAAGAAAACACATCACTGGCCTCCAACACTCTATTAAAACACTAGCGTTAGTATGTAAAAATTACGCGGGGCGCCCTATTTGGTCGCCCCCATTTAACCTATACCGATATTTTTAAAATTATTTAACTTATACCCTAATTTTTACAACTTCAGATGCCTCCTTCTTCTTGCTACCTGTGCAAACTTCAGCTTATTTAGTGCTGAAGTTTTTACAAATGAACTAAATAACTTCAGCAGCTTCTGCTGAAGTTTTTGAAAAAGCTTTATGACAAAACTAAACTTCGGCTTATTTAGTGCTGAAGCTTTTACAAAAGAACTAAATAACTTTTCAGCATCTTCTGCTAAAGTTTTTGAAAAAGTTTTATGACAACTAATGAATCCAGGTTGAAACTTCAGCTTATTTAGTGCTGAAGTTTTTACAAATGAACTAAATAACTTCAGCAGCTTCTGCTGAAGTTTTTGAAAAAGCTTTACGAAAAACTATTGAATCCAGGACAAAACTTCAGCTAAAACATGCTTAAGTGCAACAAATAGAGAACAAAACTTCAACTAGTAGAATGCTTAAGTTCAACAATTACAAACAACTTCAGGTCCGGCTCCTAGAATGCTGAAGTCTTTGTGATTGCCTTTGCTACTTCAGGCCCGTATGCCTGAAGTTTATGCGAAAAGTGGGTATGCTTGCTATTTTTTTTACAAAGCGGGTATAATTTAAAACGTGACACAAAAAGCGGGTATAAATGCAAATGCCCCGTTAGTATGTTGTCTATAGATATATTGTATACGAGTGTATATGAGGTGTTTCACCTTGGGCTAAGTTGATGGGCTGCAATTACTCCATTTAATCAAAATAGCCCAATTATTGATCCCAAACAAAAAAGATTTAACTCATCCACTCTTCAGTATCCACCATTTCCTCTTCTTCTTCTTCATCTTCTTGGTGTTATAGCCATGGCCTCATTGAACATCTCATATCTCACAAAACCCAATTCTTCTCTTCCCATTTTCTCCAAATTTTCTGCCCAAAATACCCCTTCTTTTTCCTCATATCCTCTTCCCAAACCCTCTTTCCTTTTCCCTTCGATTGCCCTCCCACCCAAAAGCAGAACCAGAACTCGCCACGTAAGCATCGTCGTTTCAGCTGTAAAAAAGCTCTCTGAGACAGACCCTTTAACCGTGCCTCTAGAACCTGTCGAAATTTCTGGAAGCTTCCCGAAGGAATCTGGTGTATATGCGGTGTATGATAGTAATGATGTTCTGCAATTTGTTGGCATATCGCGAAACATTGCCGCCAGCGTTCTTTCTCATAAGAATACTGTACCCCAACTCTGCTCTTCCGTAAAGGTAACAACTTTGCGTATTCACATTCACTTTCTTTTTTAGTTTGCCCCAAAAACAATGTTATCTTTCCGTATTTAGAAATAATATAACTCTAAACTTTTATAGCCAAACACAAATATATATGGCTTTTTATACCCAATTTTCAAAAGTGTATCTCTCTTGAACTTTGTGCCCGCTCAAACATTGTCCCCATTCTAACAGGGAGTATTTATTTTTTCTTTTGATAATTAATGCAAAATTTTAAATATTTATGATCTTCTCTCTTTAATTTTGTTATGATGCAAAGCATAACTAAGTCCAAACTCAGATAGAGGAGAAGGGTCGGGATAACTTGTAGTAAGTTGATGGGACAAGTTAAAGGTTTGCAACGTTAATGAGAATTGGGGCGTAGTTGCTCACCTAGCAACTGGTTAGATGGTGTTTGATGGACATGAATAGAGCGGAATGGATACAGAGGATTTATATGGCGGACCCAACTAATTGGGATTGAGGCGTAGTTAATTGATTGATGCCGTGAGAAACAGTTAAGGATGGAGAGAACGTATTTCTCATTTTTGGGTTTGTTGACAAAAGGGTATATAGAAGTGAAACTTTTGACCAAGGTGCTTCTTGATGGTGCTATGAGTAAAACCACTTGCACAATCTTTGTTTTGGGGTACAGAGACTTAGAAATCGATTTGATTTAGCATGTCCGAGTAGAGTAAAGTAATGCTGTGCAATTATATTGGAATGCACATTGTGGTGAGAATATGTGGAGAACCTTGAGTTTTACTTGTCATAAAAGGTTGCTTTTGTTTCGTGTTCTTTCTTGAGTTAGTCATATACATTTTGACTAGAGATATGAAGTCAAATTTACTTTTCTTATTCTTATACATTGGTTTCAGTTAACAATTGTTTCGTGTCATTCTTCCACTAGAATGGATTTGAATACGTGTGGCCAAGTTAAAGTAACATGCAGTGCATTAATAGTTAAATGCACATATCTTGGTTTTTCTTCTCATAAAAGGTTGCTTCATGTTGGGTGTTCTTTATTGAGTTAGTCAAATACACTTTGTGAGCCGAGAAATGAAGCCAATTTTGCTTTTCTTTTTAAAATTTGGTTTCAGTGAGCTATTCTGTTGTGCGATTCTTCCATTGTGCTCTGTCCCTGCTTCAATTTATGTTACTCAATTAAGTGAAAGACTGAAAATTTTGTCTCAGATTGAGAGAGGGTAGTTCCCATAGTTTGGTTGCTAGCAAATACTATTAACTTTTACATTGGGTCTTCCAAATCATGAGAGCACACTTGGAGCATAAGTAGAGTTGCTCCTCTTGTGACCGGTAGGTCATGTGGTTGAGACGTTGAGTATGTACGTGTTTGGAACAGCCACTTTGCAGAAATGTAAGGAAAAGGCTGCATATTGTATATGTCCACTCTCCCTTTACTCCCTTGCCGTAGAATACTTCATGCGTGGAGTATGCCCTTCAATTCTTTCAAATCATAGTGGAACAAATTGTTAAAGGAACTAATAACATGGTTGCATAGCGTGCAGTAGTCTCATTTGTATTATTAAGGGTCCTCCTTTTGGTTCGTTCTGCCTGTTCGAGTGAGTCTCTTTAGTCTCTATTTGCAATAGATAGAAGATATACTAGTTATTGCAAGTCTGCAATTAGTTCCTGGAGTGACCGTTTCCTGATATTTTCCCCCCCTTTGTTCCAAGCTAACTGTTCAGCTTCTGGTTATGACTTGAACACTAACTTGGAAACCAGACTTTCCCTCTAATCCAGCTCCCAAAAGGGAAAACAAGGAAGAAAAGAACTGTCTTGAACATAGGACGGCAATGGTGCTTCTTTAAATGGAAGAAATTCAAAGAGAAACTCCTTATAAAGTCGGGGGAACATATTTATTCGACTATGAATCTTTATTATTTGAAGTGCACAACCAGCCACTGGAACTGTGTACTCTTTGGTCGGGAAGATTAATGTGTTCTGATTTTCCTGACTAACTTATGATAGAAGAGCGAGCATAGCATCACTGTCCTCATTGTTACTGATCATCATTCTGCCTCTGCCTGCCGCTGCCGCTGCCACTGCTGGGTGTCAGCTTGATAAGGTTTTAAAATCAATTTGTTATGCCCGAAGCTGCCATAGAAAGCTTGTTTCCAGTGCTCAAAGTGGCTAGAGAAGGTTCTGCTAGTACAACGGAAAACAAGTGGTCCACATTTCCGATTGAAGACATTCATGATTTCATTCTATTCTTGGTTTCTTACGTCACTACATTATGCTTGCGAAGGAAACAGATTGGCATTTGGTTTGGTTGCTGCTCGGCATCTGGCAATACCATCCTTTCGCTTCTGCCTCTAATCAGCACTCTTTATTATAATGTCATTTGTTATAAGACACAGTACAACTGTAAAGGGGAAGCATAACGAGAATACTAGTACTCTGTATGTGGAATTCTGATTACAGTGCACAAAAGGCACACCATGTTGAATAAGCATCCTCTTTAATTTAGAGCATAAGAAGACATCTTGACAGATATATACTACCTATGTGCTCTCCAACATGGCTAATTAGTTATAGTAACAGGCATTTTACTATATTTTGTTTGGATAAATTATACTAATAGCATTTTTACTGTTATTTGACATGAATATTTTCTTATCATCTTACATAACTTTGTCAAACATCACATGCACGACGATTCTTGCTTAGAATCTCAACTGCTGTGACCAATTCCCATGTGCTCCTTGAATATTAGATCGGAATCCTCTAAGCAGTGTAAGCATAATAAATTGCCTATCTTCTTAAGAATGAAAGACAAATCTGTGCCGGTTATTATTTCTGTTGAAACACATCTGTTTTTCTCTCCTTCTATACTTTTCACTGATTTTTGAGGTTATATTTTTCCTTTGAATATTTAATAACTGAAATTACTGTGTTGTAGGTTGGTGTGGTAGATGAGCCAGATAGAACAGCTTTAACTGAATCTTGGAAATCATGGATGGAAGAACATATTGCAGCCAGTGGAAAGGTACCACCGGGTAATGAACCAGGAAACTCAACATGGGTACGTCAGCCACCAAAGAAGAAGACTGATCTGAGGTTAACACCAGGCCGTCATGTGCAGTTGACAGTACCCTTAGAGGACCTGATTGACCGGCTTGTGAAGGAGAACAAGGTGGTTGCTTTCATAAAAGGGTCAAGAAGTGCACCACAATGTGGATTTTCACAGAGGGTGGTTGCCATGCTTGAAAGTGAAGGTGTTGATTATGAAAGTGTTGATGTCCTTGATGAAGAGTACAACTACGGATTGAGGGAGACGTTGAAGAAGTATAGTAACTGGCCTACATTTCCACAAATTTTTGTGAAGGGTGAGTTGGTTGGTGGGTGTGATATCTTGACCTCGATGTATGAGAAGGGTGAACTTGCCACCTTGTTCAAAAGCTAAATGTTCAATTAGCAGTAAAGAATGCAGCTTTGTTGTAAGAGTTGAGATGAGATTATACACATCAATCAGTGTATCTGGTGTTTTTGAAATAGTGGAAAGACGAATTCATTGTGATAAAGAAGTCGTATATGGATCTACATGTGCTCCGTTGATGACACTTGAAAATGTATTGATTAACGAAAACAGACAATGGAAGGACTTACACAAGATGGATAAGTTCCTTCTCTAGATTCTTTTTGATAATTTTCATGATGGCATTTGCAAGAAAGCTGTGGATGGAATCTGTTTCTTCCTTGTATATACTTTTGAATTCTGATTTAAGTAGTTGTATTTTCCAAATCTGTGCAGGACGCAGTGAATCTTATAAGTAGCCAGCCCCTATTAGTTAACAGGGCCACATCTCCCCTATCTCCTTCTCCCTTTCCGGCATTGATAGCTATATATAACCGTCTGAATTAGATTTCATTTACCATCGCTGGTAGTTCGGACAATTGTTGTATTTTCACTTGAGAAGAAAACAAATTTGACAATATGAGAGGCATAATAATTTCTTTAAGTTTGTTACTTTATTTTTCTTCACCTTTTTTTGTTGTTGGCGAAATTCTAAGTGATGATGAAAATTCACTTCCTAGACTATGTTATTGCGAGTTAAAAAGTTTATTGCTAAAACATTAAGTGTAAAGTTTGTAAGACTCTACATATTGCTTGACTTACAAGTTACAATTAATGACAACATGTAGGTGGCTACAAACTCTTGTTTGAATAGCAATAAAATTATACATGTTTATATCGCTCATCTTATGCTTCTTAAACAACCTTCTTTAGATCATTCGCGGATAACTTTATTTGCATTTAATCAGATTTTATAAATTAGGTTTGGTACAACAATGTAACATATTATCATTCACAAATAAAAATTTTATAGTAATTAAAAAGAACTGACCTAAGTTCTTCGTCTTTGCAAGTCCAGAAGATACTCAATAACTTTAGATATATTCAGCTAGTTTTACTTCTTTCATACATTATGTCAATGCAAGCAGATGAGGACAAAAAGGTCATGGATTTGAAATGCGTTCTTGTCCTTTAAATGGAAAGGGAAACCACCGATTTAAATCCCCACCACCCACCAAAGTTAGGCCTCTGAAAGTTTTCTCTGTGTTTACCGCAATATCACGGGGCATTACTTCAAATGTGCTGCTCGTTTTACGTTAAGACTTCAAACATTTAACTAAGTAGCATAATAATACAGTGCCTGTGCCGACTCTTTTCTACATTGAGCGCCCGTCCCACGCGCATAATCTAATTTCAAGTCTCCTGAACTTTTCTGACTCCAATACTTCTCACCAAAACTGTTGTTAATTAAGTGGGCGTTTGGACATAAGAATTGTAAAAAAAATATCAAAGAAATTTTCAAGTGAAAATAATATTTGAAAATTAGAGTTATATTTGGACATGAATATAATTTTGGGTTGTTCTTGAAGTTTTGCGAGTCAATTTTGAAAAATAGCTTTTTGGAGTTTTTTAAATTTTCGAAAAATTTCAAAATGCATCTTCAAAAATTGAAAATTTTATGACCAAACTTTGATTTCGAAAAAAATATGAAAAATTTCTTATGCCCAAACGGACTCTTAAATGTTTGACACACGCAATACAATATTTCATAATAATTACAGCCTCCCGCAATGTTCCATTTTATTTTTTCAAATGCAAGTTCAACATGAATGATGCACAAGAATTCCTGGAGAGATCGATGGTGCACTAACCGACCGAGGGATAAGTCATTCAACTCTCGCAATGTTCCTTTTTATTTTTCAGATGCTTCTCAGTAGCTCGACATGAATGGGTCCATAGTGACGAAGCCAAAAATTTATGTAAGAAATTTCAAAAAATATTAAAAAGTTATATTTCGTAATATTGTTTACCTTGAAAATGGTAATGACAATTATATCTGATTTTATGGTTCCAAAAATATATGATTTATTTTAATACTAGTTGTTAAGCAATAGATGCTAAGTGTAAGTTGGGAAAATAAGATAAAAACAAGAGATAGCGCTGATAGGAAAATCAAGCAGTGCTGAGAAGGGGTCTTGAGCTGGCCGATGTCACACCTCCTTTTTACTACCCCGGAAGGGTATAAGGGAGATTTTTCCAATTTAAGTGACAATCAAAACGGGATTATTTTATTTAAAATTCAGAGTCGCCACTTGGAATAGTTTATGGTGTCCCAAGTCACCGGTTTAGATCTCGAATCGAGGAAAAATTGACTCTGATTTACAGTCCGCAAACACAAAAATCCGGGTAAGGAATACTGTTAACCCGAGAGAAGGTGTTAGGCACTCCCGGGTTCCGTGGTTTTAGCACGGTCGCTCAACTATTATTATTGGCTTATTTATCTGATTTTAAAGCATTGTTTGAAACCTACACGCATTTTTATTCCTTTTAAACCGCTTTTAATAATCCAATTGTTATACAACTAATTATTTGGTTACACATTGCGAATTGTGTCACGGGAACCGTACCCACAATCCACAATGTGTTTATTTTAATTTGGAAATTAGGGGTCGAGTTACGCCAGCGTGCACTCGAATTTTGGAGCTACGTGTCTATGACTATACCACGGGAACCGTACCCATAGTCACGATAATTTATTGTTTAAATTGCTCCTAAAGCAAACTACAAAGTTCATAAGTTAATTTCCTACATTAAAAATTAATTGTGAAGGCCATAAATTGTGAAATTATTATTATGAAATAGTGTACTCCTCTGCTATGGTTAACACTTCAAATGGCAAGCTAAATCTCAACACGGAAAAAAATAAGAAGATTGCCTCTTTTTCAATTAAGTTCATTCAAAACAATATAAGCCTTTTTCATCTAAAACTCCTAGCAGCTCGATAACAATTTCCAATCACAATATAACAATCTTGCAGGTTCAAAATACTGAAGGAACACCATGAATGAATCAAGATGCGATATCTCAAAAGTCCTACAGCAAAACGGTTCTGTAGAGCTTCATTTGAGAAATTCATTTGTGAAAAGTACAGCACAAAAACAAAGAAACATAAATAAAGAAAATAATAAATCCAAATAACAAGGAACTAAACATCACGCCATTTATTCATCTGTACGATTTACGAGCAAATAACAGAACACAATATGAAATATCCGGCAAGCAAAAAGAGAAAGAACAGATCTACAACACGTTGTTTTACTTATTGAAATTAGGGGTCGAGTCACGCCAGCGTGCACTCGACTTTGGGCCACGTATCATTACTATGACACGAGAATCGTACTCATAGTCACGATAATGTATTATTATTCTCACGTTTATTAATTGTAAATTAGACAACGACTAATTCTCTCAACTGCCTACAACAATTCAGTACAATATTAATAAGATTCCTCATTGCTGGCGTAAGAAACAAAAGATGGTCTTTTCTATTCCCTAATTCTATATCTTAATACTATACACAACTGGCTCAACATTGCAAGAAGCAAATGTTTAAGTACCTCTAGGTTCTACATGATGTTTCAGAAAGCTGAAATAAAAAATACAGGACAAAAACCAAAGACTTGAACCAAGAATTGTTCAATGAACATCGCAAGAAAAAAAAAGTAAAATCAACAATTAACTGAGAGAAACGTTTCAAACTTCATGAAGCTAAATAAGAAATAAATCATATATTCACAAATAATATCTTAACAGAGTAATAGCGGGAGATATTGACCTTTGCCGAGTAACAATTTTCTACAATGCTAGAACCAACAATCTGACCCTTAAGATCGGGAACTCGAACAACGACCTCGACGGCAACCTCGAATAGACACCGAAAAACTCAAAACGAGCTCAAGCAATAAACTCCGATAAAAACCGAATTTAAACTCTATTTCTACGTCCAATGAAAGAGTGCAAGAAGCACTTTACCATATAGGCAAGGAAACAACCTTCTACTTGAGACCACTAAGATGAGAGAACATGTACTTTTTAAGCGCTACTCAACAGATTCTTTAGGTGGAAATTTACAACACTTTATAAGTGTATCAACATAACCGAGAGCATTTTTTCCTTCATCTATTTCTCTGTTTCATTTCCTCTCTCCTGTACTCCCCCTTTTTGGTCCGTTCCCCCTTTTCTATTTCTGTGTGCGTGTGTTTTTTCCTTTGTTTTGAGAATAAGGGAGGTGAGGTGACTGTTGCTAGGGTGGAAGAGTTGAAGGGCGGGAGCGTTTTTTTGGCTAGTTACGGTGGTGAGAGAGCGGCGGACTGGATGCTGGCGGCCTGGTATTTTTAGGGGTTAGGGGTCCGCCATTGCTGGTTGTTGAGGGATGGAGATGGAGGAAGAAGAAAGGTGGAACGGCTGGCGGCACAGGGTGGGCATTTGAGTGGTCAGGCGGCGGCAGCTTTAGAGGGTGGGCCGTTGGTGGATTTTTTTTGTTTTGGAGAAGGTGTTAGTTAGGTCAGGGGTCTCTATCTGCTGATGGGTGTTTTTTGTGTGATGAAGATGAGTGTACAGCGTGTAGGAAGAGGAGTCTTTTAGGGTTATAGTGAGGTTAATGGGCTAAGGGTTATTTGGGTCAATGGGTTAATGGGCTAGGTCCGAATTAGGCTAAATTTTTGGCCAAATTTACCTTTAAAACAAAGTGGCCATTTAATTCTGCTAGATTAAAAATATTAACTTCTAGAGTAATAACTATTAAAATACTTAATACCTTAGTTAAATACATAAAAACGAGATTATGATTTTTTTTTAATTTTTTGTGATAAAATTAAGTAAAAGACTTAAAACTAGTTAAAATAACAATATTAGGCCTAAACTAAATATTTAAACACTAAAATGCGTAAAATTTCGGGGAGAGTAAAAAATTACGTGTCTACAGCTGCCCATCTTTAACTGGAAACACGAAGAGTTTTCAGACAAAGAACGACTAGACGGGTTTTTTGACCCGACCTTATTTAGAGAGACCTAAACCTTAAAGAAAGGAGAATGTGACTGAGCCATGATATCTGAGCTGCCTACATATCCTTGACTATAAAGGAATCAGGCCACGTGTAGTTCAGAAGTGGGAACAGTGATGGAATATACCGAGGCGGAGAGCCGATTTAGTCCGTTTCGTCGAGGTTCCGGTCCGTGGCCCTGTTATTACATCAAAATGAAAAATGAAAAAGACTAACTAAAACTGTCAACTATGAGTTACAAGATTCCTATCTATAAGTCTTCTGAAGCTTGATCTTGAGTCTTGAATGGTCTTCATGCAGACTTTAGATTTGAACCTTGGCGCTTGCTAGTTGCAGGTGCTGATTTATTCTTCCACGTCTTCGACGAAGCACGACGGGACATGCAAAGCTTGTGACTCAGTCATGTCTTGATCAATCCATATCTTGTCTCCGCTTCCGCACTTGGATACTTTTTTTTTTCTTTTTCTTTTTCTTTTTTTCTTCTAGATTGAGACTACTTCTGTTGATCAGCTCGTATTGTCGACTCGCATTCTTGGGCGAGCTTCTGTTATTGCTAACGCGAATTGAATTCTGAAATGGGTTCCCTTGTTTTCCAAGTGGGTGCCTGATTTCCGAGACTTGGACTGCATTCCCTTGTTCTCTAGGTGGGCGCCTGATTGCCAAAAACTTGAACTGTATTCCCTTGTTCTCCAGGTGGGCGCCTGATTTCCACAACTTGAAATTGTATTCCCTTGTTCTCCAGGTGGGCGCCTGATTGCCAAAACTCGAATTGTACTCCCTTGTTCTCCAAGTGGGCTCCTGATTACCAAAACTTGAATTGTATTCCCTTGTTCTCCAGGTGAGCGCCTGATTCCCAAAAACTTGAATTGTATTCCCTTGTTCTCCAGGTGGGCGCCTGATTGCCAAAACTTGATACCATATTCCCTTGTTCTCAAAGTGGGCGCCTGATTGCCAAAACTTTAACTGCATTTCCTTGTTCTCCAGGTGGGCGCCTGATTTCCACAACATGAAACTGTATTCCCTTGTTCTCCAGGTGAGCGCCTGATTCCCAAAAACTTGAATTGTATTCCCTTGTTCTCCAGGTGGACGCCTGATTCCTAAAAACTTGAACTGTATTCCCTTATTCTTCAGGTGAGCGCCTAATTTCCAAAACTTGAAAATGTATTCCCTTGTTCTTCAGGTGGGCTCCTGATTGCCAAAACTCGAACTGTATTCCCTCGTTCTCCAGGTGGGCGCCTGATTGCCAAAACTCGAACTGTATTCCCTTGTTCTCCAGGTGGGCGCCTGATTTCCAACACTTTAATTGTATTCCCTTGTTCTCCAGGTGGGCACCTGATTGCCAAAACTTGGATTGTATTCCCTTGTTCTCCAGGTGGGCGCCTGATTGCCAAAAACTTGATCATGTATTCCCTTGTTCTCCAGGTGGGCGCCTGATTGCCAAAAATTTAACTGTATTCCCTTGTTCTCCAGGTGGGTGCCTGATTGCCAAAAACTTGAACTGTATTCCCTTGTTCTCTAGGTGTGAGACTGATTGCCAAAAACTTGAAATGTATTCCCTTGTTCTCCAGGTGGGCGCCTGATTGCCAAAAACTTGAATTGTATTCCCTTGTTCTCTAGGTGGGCGCCTGATTACTAAAAACTTTATTTGTATTCCCTTGTTCTCCAGGTGGGCGCCTGATTGCCAAAAACTTGAACTGTATTCCCTTGTTCTCCAGGTGGGCACCTGATTGCCAAAACTTTAATTGTATTCTCTTGTTCTCCAGGTGGGCGCCTGATTGCCAAAAACTTGAACTGTATTCCCTTGTTCTCCAGGTGGGCGCCTGATTACCAAAACTTAAATTGTATTCCCTTGTTCTCCAGGTGGGAGCCTGATTGCCAAACTGTATTCCCTTGTTCTCCAGGTAGGCGCCTGACTGCCAGAACTTGAACTGCATTCCCTTTTTCTCCAGGTGGGCGCCTGATTGCCAGAACTTGAACTGCATTCCCTTGTTCTCTAGGTGGGCGCCTGATTGCCGAAACTTGGATTGTATTCCCTTGTTCTCCAGGTGGGCGCCTGATTGCCAGAACTTGAACTGCATTCCCTTGTTCTCTAGGTGGGCGCCTGATTGCCGAAACTTGGATTGTATTCCCTTGTTCTCCAGGTGGGCGCCTGATTTCCACAACTTGAAACTGTATTCCCTTTTTCTCCAAGTGGGCACCTGATTACAACAAACAGACAAACAAAGAAACTTTTTCTGCCCCAGTTTGGTATCTGGACTCATCTGTGAATGTTAAACGAATCATGTTACCCAAAATCTCTAAAACTTTAAACTAAATCCCATTATCTAGGAGGGTTATGAAAATTTCAAATTGAATCTCATCTTAAGAATGAAAACTTTAAAGCCAACGATATTCCTCAACGTAGAGCTTATGCTAGATCTTATTACTCATGGATGTTTTGAATTTTAACTAAGTCCCATTGTCTAGGAGGGTCCTGAGAACTTCAAATTAAATCTCATTATCCAGGCGGGTCCTAAGAATTTAAAACCTAAATCCCATTATCCAGGAGGGTCCTGAAAACTTGAAAACTAAATCTTTGAAAATTTGAAATTAAAATCCATTATCCACGAGGGTCCTGAGAGCTTAAAACTTATCCTTGAAAATTTGAAATCACATCCCATTATCTAGGAGGGTCCTGAGAATTTCAAATTTAATCTAATCTTAAGAATGAAAACTTTAAAGCCAACTATATTTCCTCAAAGTAGAGCTTATGCTAGATCTTATTACTCATGAGTGTTTTGAATTTTAACTAAGTCCTATTGTCCAGGAGGGTCCTGAGAACTTCAAATTAATTCCCATTATCCAGGCGGGTCCTGAGAACTTAAAACCTAAATCCCATTATTCAGGAGGGTGCTGAAAACTTACAACTAATCCCATTATCCAGGAGGGTCCTGAAAAACTTAAAACCTAAATCACATTATTCAGGAGGGTCCTGAAAAGCGAGAATGATCTTACCTGAGCCAGGCTCTCTTCCTGGAGGATCTTTGTAGAAAGAAACAAAATTCCTTGCCCCTGAATCATGCTTTACTCTTTGAGGGTCGCTGCACATTAGACAAATTTTCTTGCCCCTGTTTCAGACAAATAAAATCTTGTTAGTTTGAAAGCGTGGTGGTTAGCTTGTGGCATCATTGTTGAGTGTCTACTCCTACCACTGCCACTGCCATGCTTCATTCTGATGAGCTGCTTTGGGCCAGTAAGGGATTGTCTGGCCTTTTTGTCGAAACTGGACCACAAAACCTCTGGATGACCTGAATCTCTTACATTCACTTGTTGCATTGTGTTTTCATTCTGAAAGTTGCCAAATCTTTGTATTTTTCAAAATTCAAGAATCACCTTATCACCTGAACTTCAGTTATCACCATACTGCTCATTCTGAATCATGTCACTTGTGATGTGCTTGGCCGAACTCCGCTTTGTGCAATTTAAAAGCTGGCAGTGGGCTTTGGTATCCTTTCCTGCTTGTTCAACAAGGGTTAACTCGAAAGAGACTCATAAAGGTAGACTCAAATAGCACAATGAAGTCATTTTTGGCAGAAGGAACGAAGGAAAATTTTGAACAAATATACTTATGTGAAGAAGAATGGGAAAAAGGCTTATTTGAGTGAAGCATCTGGCTCCAATGATCATGACATGCATTTTCGATTGATCAGCCTAATCCGTCCAACCAATTATATCTCCAGTTCATGTTATGTCTTCTTACTTCAAAATCAGGCTTTCAATGATCCAATTTCTCTGTAAAGTCACGAGCCTCATTCAAGTTGTAGTGTCCTGAAGGTTTTTCACCAACAAGCTTCTCTCATTTTTTTATCTCTCAACTCACCATTGTCTTACGATGCACGCGAGGGTTTTCACCAGTAAGACTCTCTTGTTTCAAATTTTTCTCTCAGCTCACTATCGCCTTACGGTGCCCTTGAGGGTTTTTACCAATAAAACTCTCTTATTTTAAATTTTCTCTTAACTCACCATCGTCTTACGGTGCCCATGAGGGTTTTCACCAATAAGACTCTCTCATTTTATTCATTTTTCCTTGTGCCCATGAACAATGTGTTATCCATGATGTAAATCATACCTCTAACTCGCTTGACTTGACATCCTCAAAGATTGATCGGAAGGTCTTTCGTTGGACCGTAGTAAGGGCTTTTGGATGGGATTCGAAAGAAAGAATAAAGGCTCAAAACAAATTGAGTGGGTTTACAATTACAACTTTTGGAATCAGATCTTTTATATAGCCACAACTTCTGCCCCAGTTTCTTTGCCTACGGGCTTTTGAATTTTTATTTGGATGGGACCGAACCGTGAGGCTGCCTACGTATCCTTAAAAGGAATCAGGTCGAACGTAGTTCATGTCATAGGAATTGATTTATTGTTGTTACTTTTCTCTTTTTCTCTTCTTTTTTTTTTTCTTTTTTTTTTCTTTTCTTCTTTTTTTCTCACTCTTTTTCATTCCTTTCTTTCTCTTTTTCTCTTATCTTTTCCTTTTTTCCTTATTTATTTACCTTTTGTGTCCGTGTTTCTGAACTTTGCTACTGATTCCAAAAGAGGGGTATGAAAGAAAATATATAAGGCTCAAAGGGGTAACAAAGGGTAAAGTGTTTAGATAGCAGAATAAAATGCCTTCGTCATTCAAATCTTCAAAACATGCCAAGTACAAACAAACACGATTTAAACCAAAGAAATCATACATAATATCTTTTGACTGCATCACAATTGATAGCCATATCTACATATTTGCCTTCTATATCTGTTAAATACAAAGCACCATTGGACAACACTCTTGTTACAATGAACGACCCCTGCCAATTTGTGGCGAACTTGCCTTTAGCTTCAACTTGATGTGAAAGAATGTACTTCAACACTGACTGATCCACCTCAAACTGTTTGAGAGACATTCCCTTGTTGTATGCTCTCATCAACCTCTTGATTTTCCAGACTAATCGCCTCAGTTTCACTCAATTCAAGCTCCAGGTTATCGTAGAATGCGTGAATCGTTACTTTTTTCCTCAAATGCATCCTTTATCACATTCAAAACCGTGTTTCATTATTCCATGATTAGATTGGCTTTCAAGATCTGGCTAAAACTCCGCATGCATGTCATGTCATTAGAACTGGCTTGAAGAGAACTATATACAAGAAAAGAACTAAACAGAGACTACAAATAATAAAAATAAAATTTCATTTGACCAAAGGATGAAAGGGTTTGAACAACACCGAAACAAACCTAGGTGACAGACTCAGCGATACAAAACTAACTAACAAGACTCCTAGAGATAATCAAAAGAGGACATAAGGGTTTGAATCACCAAAACAAACAAGTTAAAATCTGGATTACAACCCCAAAATAACCAGATAGCAGAAAAGATGTCAAAATGAACTGCCAAGACTCCTTCCCGACTAGGAAATGAGGTGCTTTCTAATTACTAAGCTCAGGATCTTATCCACTGAGTTGCACATCAAAATTACTGGGACCCTCACCCACTTCAATCACATTGTCTTAACCAAGTGGCTCATTGACTCATTTGAGGTGGTTTTGGGGGTGGAGTGTGAAAAGGTTGTGGGGAGATATCAGCAGCAGTAGGAATCTGGATTTGTGACAATGGTGGAATGGTGACAAGGCTTTCGGAGTAGTTAGCGGGATACAATGGTGGAGGACACCCACTAATCCAGGCTTGGTATATTTCGGCTATATGTCATTTCAACCATAGGACCTCTTCTTTCGACTCAGATTCTGATTCAACAATCCCCTTAGGCGGATCAACAACACATGTGTCCAAGTCTTTGCCAGTCATGGCTACCTCGCTATCTGGCCTTTTGTTGTACGGATACTCGCCACAAACTAACCACCCTCTTTATGATAACCATTAAAATACCAAAGAGGGGCAAAACAAAGCCAACATGTTAGCGTTAGGGTATTTATCAGATAAAAACATCATGTTGTGTGCGATGCACCTAGCAACAATTAACAGTTCTAGAATGACTTCAAGGGTCACAAGGTCATTTGGCATCATCCCCATTTGTTCATTTCAATCTTCTCTTCTTTCTTTACTAGCACTCCTTGGCTTGTTCATTTTCATTTGATGTTTTATACTTCAATACCACACACGAGGGGGGTGATTTGTGTGGTATCCAATTTTTCGAGTGTTGTCTTAGTAGAAGAACCTGGTTCTTCTTGGTGTTCCAACTTCTACTGGTTCGGAATAATAAATGCGGTTTAGTAAAAACACATAGATTTTTTACATGGAAAACACCTGGCTCAAAAGGTGAAAAAAACCACGACCTACTCCTCAGTAGAATTTTCAAAAACTCTTCACTACAACTCTGAGCCAAATAGTATTTACAAAGTAAACTCTTTTGTAAACCTAGGACTAACTCTAACCCCTTTATAGCAACCTATCTTTTAGTTAATTCCGACAAGCTTCAAGTTAACTCTAACTTGAACAGTGTGTATCTATTACAATTGCTTCTAAGAAAGCTGAAAGATACAATATTTAAATCACCTACTACAACCAACTAGACTCAATAAACAAACATATGAAACTGGTTCTTCTAGCTGGTAGTAGCCTTTGTGTCGCACAAGGATTCTTGCAAAATATCTCTGGGAATTTTGCTTTCAGTTCTTGTTTCACTTCTGCCTTTGTGCGATCATTATTCAGTAGGAATACTTCAACATTATATAGCGCCAGAAGTTGAGATGTTCTTGTTTAATTCTGATGCAACTCTTCCTTGGTGGAAGAGTTTGTATTAAACTCAACTTCCTTCCTTTGTTACTATCCTTGCTGAATTCGAACTCTAACTTCTTATCAATTTGCAACCTTTTCACTTTAGGAGACAACCTCTTAGTTCCCAGATAATTCACATAACATGTTATCTCCTACGCATGGACTCTTCCCATGCCAATGAGTCTGTTTCACTACGATAGCCTGATGGACCTGGTTCAACTTGGTAGGCATTTGTCAATCTTCAAAACCATGCAGTGACTTGGGTCAACAAATTCCCCCTTTTTGATGATGACAAATCCTGTGCTTAACCCTGTACAATCTTCAAACACTTTGTATGGTTTTAAGCATTTATCATAGAGAGACCAGGTTCATTAGGTTATAAATATCACAATAGTTTGAAACTTAAAAAGCACATTTCTTCCCCCCTTTCGCATCATCGAAAAGTTGCAAAATGATAAACTTACCAGAGTTATTAACAATTACTCATGTCCATTTGAGGCAACTGCAGGTGCAAAACATTATTAATCATCACAAGAAACCAATAAATGTAAGCTAAATAAGAAATTAAGACAAGTGAATAACAAAACAGCAAAAATTCATTGATAGGATCGGAAATCAAACACCATACAGTCAAAAACAAAAAACAACCATAACTATGAGCAAAACAGAGTAAAAAGAGAAACATAACAAATCCCGGACTGGGTCATAGATGGGGTTTTGGTGGCTCTGGACAACCTAAGGTTGGGTAGGTGCAGATGAGGTTGGATTCTTGGTTTGAAGGAGAGACAACATTTGGTGAAGAACACCTTCATTTTTCTCCTTCTCCTTTGCTAGTTCAACTCTGAGAGCATCCCGCTCAGCTTCCACCTCATGAAGGCGAGATTTCAATCTAAGTATCTCCTCATCCTTCATCTTTCCTTCCTGCACCAATGTCCTTACTTTGCTATTGACTGGCTGCTTCCTAGATGAACCAGGTTCATCTTCCGGAACATTGACAATATAATCACAAGTCAGCAAAGTGTTCCTCCCAAAATAATCCTTAGCATTAGCCATCTCAGCTTTCTTCATAGGAACCTCAAAGTGAGCAAGTACATTTGTCAGAATAAAGCCATAAGGAATAGCATGTACTTTGGTTCCATTTACAACTCTGTCCAAGAGTTGAATGATGAAAGCTGGCCAATTGATCTTCTTTCCCCTATACAAACACTCCATCAAGGTGAGGTCCATGTAATTGGCGATGTGCCTTCTATCTTGTATGGGCAGCAGGAACTTGATGACAAATTCAAAGAATAGCTTATGTTGGGGCCTCATTTCACTCTTGAACACCGGCATGAGCTCAGCTTCCACCTTATTCTCACAAAAGAATCTGGTGATGTTGAGAGTTGAGGCCATTCCATCAAGACTCGGCCATCTTTGCCTAGTGTAATCATCGTAGCCTTCAACAGGTATGTTCAGAATCTCACCTAGTTCCTTTGCATCAAAAGTGATCTGAATGCCCTTGACTGTGAAAGTAACCCTGCCATCTTTCACTACTGCATTACCCATGAACTCCACCAGTTCGTTCCTTGCCAGCCTTCCTTCCATGCGAAGGACCATATCCTTCCACCCCTGCACATCCAGTGTGTCCAGCAGGTATCGCATCCCAGATTCATCGAGATCTTTCAACAACTTTCCCTTCAGAATTGTCCTCTTGATGAACATTGTTATTCTATCAGCCTCTTCATCAACTTCCTTCTCATCCTCTCCACTCCATTCTTTATCTTCATCTCTCACTTGTACTTTCTTGACCCTAGACCTGGACCTATTAGCAGTGCTTGAGGTTGTGGCAGATACAACAGTTGACTTCTTTGAAGAAGCCTTAGCCTTTTTGGGTTTGGGTGTCTTAACCACAACTGGAGCAGGCTGCTCCTCATGTTGGACCAGGTCCAACAATTCATCATCCACATCAACAGCCTCAACAGGCTCTCATACTTTGGCTTTTCCCTTTGCAACTTTCTTTTTCCTGCTCTCTCTTATAGCCTTTTCTAATTCTTCTTCTTGGCGTTGTACAACACTCCTAGTAGCACGCACGTTAGGGGCAGGAGCATCAACAAACACTTGAGCTTTTCGTTTCTTGGAAGAAACAAGTGTTTTAGCTTTTCTGGACTTGAGAGATCTTCTCCTTTTGGGATTGTATGAGTCTCCCAACCTCTACAGCATCTCAGCTAGTGTTTCCTCTATATATGAAACAGGTTCATCTATACCCTGTCTCAAGCTCTCCAACCCCGCTGCTGCTTCCTCAACAATATTTCCCCCTAAATCTGTGACATTTTCTCCAACATGCTCAGGAACGGGACCACAAATAGCCAAGGGGGTTCCGTACTCACAGATCCCCTTACAAAACCTCCATCTCCCTCACTCTCATGAATCTTTTCTTTTCCTAATTTTCTACGCCTATCCGACAGTTCAACATCAACAACAGACCCAACCAACACAAACTTGTTCTCAGTAGTAGCAGGTTCAGAACCAACCTCAAGATTTCCTTGCTCAGAACTGGATGAACCAGGTGCTTCATCCTCATTGGCTGATTTGAAAGATTCACTTGATGATTCAGACTCATTCTCCTGTTCAGCATGTAGAATTTCCTCCAAGAATCTTGCATGAGAGCCAGAGGCAACAGATTTTCTGGCAAGAACTTTCACACGACGAGCCCTGGGGCTGGTGTAGGGTTAGGTGTGGGTTCAAGAACTGGAGGGTTTTTAGGGGTTAATGATATTTCTAGAGATTGAGATCTATACACGGATGGAGAATTAGAATCAGACTCATAAAGTCCTCCATCATAATCACGAATTGGTGATGAAGAAAATGTAGAAACATGAGGTGGTGACGACATTGTTATGAATGTTTTAGAAAATATGAAAGGTTGATCAGTTTGGTTTGAGAAGAGTGAGATGAACTTGGTTCGACGGTTTAGTTATGAAGAGGGGAGTAATGATGACCCTTTTATAATATGTGGCTGAGAATTTTACAACGGGCAAAGTATTTACTTAAGTGGTAGTCTAATCGATGCAGGACTGACATTGATTAGACAATTATAAACCCCCTAAAAACTAGGCTAATTAAGTAGAGATGGGACTTCTTGAAAATGGTTCAATTTGGATAAGTACTAGGAATATGAATTGAACCAAATGTAGATAGAGTCTTGCTCATGTATGACTGTAATTAATTTAATACGTGTATGGAGATGAGTACGTACCTTGTCAGTCAGATGAACCAGCATGGATGAACCAAGTTCATCTTGTTAAAATTTTTAATTTGCCTCAATTTACGAAGATAGAGAAACATCATTAGCACCAAGGGAATCATATTAATACATGGCAAGAGAGTATGGAAATAAAGACATGATACTGAGCAATGATTAGTCTTGTTAAGTACCTAAGTTAAAATTTCTAGCCAATTTTTTTTTCATTTTTCAATTTTTTTTTCATTTTGTTTTTCCAATTAGGTGATCTTAATCATCCCTAATTCAAGCCTGTTTCTCTCAAAATTCTCCCTACTCAGTGCTTTAGTGAAGATATCTGCAATTTGCTTGTCAGTAGTACAAAATTCAATTGAGATCATTCCCTTTTCATAGTTGTCCATAAGGAAGTGGTGTCTAACATCTATGTGCTTAATTCTCTTATGATGGACCGGGTTCTTGGTCATACTAATTGCACTAGTGTTATCACAGAAAATAGGAATGCATCCCACATCTATACCAAAGTCCATGAGTTGTTGCTTAATCCACAGCAACTGAGCACAGCATGTGGCTGCAGCCATATATTCAGCCTCAGCAGTAGACAGAGCTACTGAATTTTGTTTCTTGGTGGCCCAAGACACAAGGCAGGAGCCCAAAATGTGAGCCATGCCTGAGGTACTTTTCCTGTCAATCAGGAAACCTGCATAATCAGCATCAACATATCCTATAAGGTCGAAATTACTACCTTTAGGATACCAAAGGCACAAATCAGTGGTGCCTTTCAGATATCTCAAAATTCTCTTCACCACATTTAGGTGGGACTCCTTTGGATTTGCCTGAAACCTAGCACACAATCCTACACTGAACATAATATTAGGTCTACTAGCAGTGATATATAATAGAGACCCATCATCCCTCTATATAGCTTCTGATCAACAGATGAACCAGGTTCATCCACATCCAATTTTGTAGTTGTTGCTATGGGGGTGTCTATTTCCTTTAAGTCCTCCATTTTAAACTTCTTCAGCAGTTCTTTCACATACTTTTGTTGATGAATCATTGTTCCATTGAGGTTTTGCTTGATTTTCAAGACTAAGAAGAAGTTTAGCTCACCCATCATACTCATCTCAAACTCGCTCCCCATAAGTGTAGCAAATTCCATACTCAGTTTTTAGAAGTTGCCCCAAATATAATATCATCCACATATATTTGCACAACCGGGAGTTCTTTACCCTTTTCCTTTAAGAACAAGGTGCTATCAATTTTGCCTCATTTGTACCCATGTTTTAGTAGGAATTTTGATAGCCGCTCATACCATGCTCTAGGTGCTTGTTTGAGACCATAGAGAGCCTTGTCAAGTTTGTATACATAGTCAGGTGACTCTTTGCTTTCAAAACCTGGAGGTTGTTTGACAAATACATCTTCCTTCAAACAGCCATTGAGAAAGGCACTCTTAACATCCATCTGATGGAGAGTGAATTCCATATGTGCAGCAAATGCTATAAGAAGTCTGATTGCCTCCAGTCTTGCCACAGGGGCAAAGGTCTCATCATAGTCGATTCCTTCTTCTTGACTATACCCTTGAACAATCAGTCTAGCCTTGTTTCTTGTAACAGTTCCATACTCATCGAGCTTGTTCCTGAAGACCCACTTTGTGCCAATCACTGATTTGTCTAGTGGCCTGGGTACCAAGTGCCATACTTGACTTCTTTCAAACTGATTCAGCTCCTCTTGCATGGTATTTACCCAATCAGCATCTTGTAGGGCTTCACCAATGTTCTTTGGTTCGATTAAAGATAGGAAGGCATCAAACGCACACAGATTTTTCAAGGAGGCTCTTGTTTTGATTCCGGATGACAAATCTGTTATGATGTTCTCAAGAGGGTGAGAACTTTGATATCTGTGTGGTTTGAGCACCAATTTTTCACTTCTGAATGATTCTATGGTGTCTTGGTGTTGTGGAACAGGATCAGGTCCAAGGTTCACATGTTGAGTTCCCCCTGTCATGTTTCTTGGGTTAGTTGGACCTGGTCCATCACCTGTTCCATCTTCCATGGCTGCTTCAATGTGTTCACTGCTTCTCACCATTCGAAGCTCCTCATATTCTGGTTCCTATATCTCAGAAAGAGTGTTAGTTTCATCAAAGACAACATGCACACTCTCTTCCACACACATAGTTCTTTTATTGTACACTTTATAGGCTTTGCTATGTGATGAATATCCCAATAATACTCCCTCATCACATCTGTGATCAAATTTACCTAGGGAATCTTTTCCATTATTGTGCACAAAGCATTTGCATCCGAAAGCCCTAAGATGGGATATGTTGGGCTTTCTCTCTTTAAATAATTCATAAGAAGTCTTCTCTACAAGTGGCCTGGTCATACATTTATTGATTATATAGCAAGCAGTGTTTATTGCTTCTGCCCAGAAGCTGTGTGGTAGTTTGCTAGAAAGAAGCATGGTTCTTTCCATGTCTTCAAGAGTTCTATTCTTTCTNAATTTTGAGTTTTCTTAAAAAATGAGGTGAACATATCAAATGCTTCATCCTTAGATGTCAGGAATAAGGTCCAAGTGAACCTTGAATAATCATCAACTAGCACCATCACATATTTCTTACCACCTCTGCTCAGAGTTCTCATTGGACCACACAGATCCAGATGAACCAGTTCCAACGTCCTGGTGGTACTGATCATTTTCTTACTTTTGAATGAGGATCTTACCTGCTTCCCCCTTGCACATGCCTCACAAACTTTGTCTTCCTTGAACTTAATGTTAGGGAGTCCCACCACTAAGTCCTTAGAGACTAATTTGTTAAGCTGATTTAGACTTGCATGTCCAAGTCGTTTGTGCCAAAGGAGGGGATCACTGTCCAAAACACTTAAGCAAGTGAGTTCATTTTCAGACAGTGTGGACAAGTCTATGACATAGATATTATTCATTCTCTTTCCCTGCAAAACAATCTTGTCAGTAAGCAAGTTAATCACAAAACATTTTGTGGAAGTGAAAGCAACCAGGTTACCTCTGTCACACAATTGTGACACACTGATCAGGCTGTATTTCAAGCCATCTATCAAGTACACATGTTCGATGGAACGTGTGTCATCCTTACCTACTTTGCCAACCCCTATAATTTCACCTTTCTTTCCATTTCCAAAGGAGACATTTCCTCCTTTGAGGTTTTCAAGTGAAAGGAACTGTTCCTTGTTCCCCGTCATATGCTTTGAGCAGCCACTATCCAAAAACCAAATTTGGCTGCTTCCTCTCACTTGTACCTACAAAAGGAAATCAGGGGTTAGTTTTAAGAACCCAAACTAGTTTGGGTCCTTTTCTATGAGAGAATGGATGAATCAAATTTTTTCTGGCCCAATTTGGTAGCCAGTATTTCTTTTTAACAAACTTCTCATTTTTCCGACTGGCCTGCTCTTTTGCAGTACACTCAATTTTGTAGTGGCCAGTCTTACCACAGTGGGTGAAGATTTTATTTTCAGGAAGAGTGAGATACTTGCTTTTGGGATCCCACTTGGGCAATTGACTCCTAAAGCCAAGCCCTCTCCGGTTGCTACTGTGATTCTCTTGAAGCCATGTCAAGGCATCAGATGATTTATTCCATTTACAAGTTCGATCTAGTTCATGTTTGACTTTGCCAAGTTCTTCTTTAAGATTTCTTATCTGTTCATCCTTGGCATACATCTTATCTTTTAGTTTTCCCATATTTTCTTCTAACATGATATGAGAATGATCAACAACCTTTTTGCTGGATCCTAGCTTCAGTTTTAAGTTTTCAGATTTTAGCTCTAGAATCTCAGTTTCAAGTGTATGAACCTGGTTCATCAGGACAGTGTTTTTTCTTTTCATATTCACTTACTCTGATTTCCAGGTTCATGCATTTTGCTTTTAGCATTGCACATTCTTCAGAAAGATGATCCTTCTCTTTGGTTGTTTCTTCAGAATCATCCATGAAATCAAGTAGCAACTCAGAGAGTTTTTCTTTAGATATGAACTTTATTTTGTTTTTAAGATGGGAGATACTTACCTCTGGTTCTTCATGTGATTCCTCATCTGATTCTCCTATTGCCATGAGCGCCTGATATTCAGTCTCACCATCTTCTGATTCTTCATCTAACTTTCCCCCCAAGCAGCAACCATAGCTTTTGTTGTAATTTTCTTGGGTTGGACCAGTTCCTTCTTCTTATTCCTTCTTTCATATCTCTCCTTTTTCCATTCCAATTCCCACTGAGGACAGTTCTTGATAAGGTGGTCAGTTTTTTCATACTTGTAGCATCCCTCGTTGGTTGGCCTTTCTGGGGCTTTAGCTTTGTTGTAATTTCCTCCTCTAGAGATGCCTTTCTTCCTCATGAGAAAGTTTCTGAATTCTTTGGTAATCATGGCCATCTCATCTTCCTCAAGATCTGATCCCTCAGTGATCCTTAGTGCTAGACTCCTCTCCTTCTTTGGACCATCCATCTTCATTGTCTGCCTTCTGAGTTCATAGGCAGTAAGATTTCCAATTAGCTCGTCCTATTTAAGAGTTTCCATATTTTTGGATTCCTGGATAACAATGATCTTGCTTTCCCAGGAAATTGGCAAAACCCTTGTAAGGATTTTTTCTACCCTATCTTCTTCAAGAATTACTCTTCCAATAGACTTAAGTTCATTTGCAAGGTTGTGAACCTTGTGTACATCTCTTGGATTGTCTCACCTTACTTCATAGTAAAGTTTTCATACTAAGAGTATAGTAGAGTGCCTCTTTATCTTTTTACCTGAGGTGTTCCTTCATGGTCTACTTGCAAGGTATCCCAGATCTCTTTGGCAGTGGTGCAGCTTAGGATTCTGCTATACTCATCTGGACCTAGCCCACACACTAGCCACTTTTTGGCCTTTGCATTCTTCTCCCATTTCTTCAGATCCTCAGCAGTGCAGTCAGCTCTAGTCTTTGGTACATCTACACCTTCAACAGTCTTCTTCATGGTAGCTAGAGGACCATCAGTGACTATGTACCATAGTTCATAGTCTTCTCCAATCAGGTGGTCGTTCATCCTGTTCTTCCACCAAGAGTAATACTGGCCATTGAAGAGTGGTGGCCTTGCAATTGATTGACCCTCCCAGTTT
>ML294132.1:0-13279 GCA_005239495.1 Nicotiana undulata
GGCCTCGTCCTACTTCAGCTACGGAGATCAGGAGTTTTCTGGGTTTTGCAGGTTATTATCGTCATTTTGTCGAGGGATTATCTTCTATTGCCGCTCCATTGACTAGATTGACTCAGAAGAATGCCCCATTTCAGTGGTCCGATGATTGTGAGGCGAGATTTCAGAAGCTCAAATCAGCTTTGATATCTGCACCAGTTCTTTCATTACCTTCCGAGTCAGGGCCCTATACAGTATATTGCGACGCTTCACGCATCGGGTTGGGATGTGTTTTGATGCAGGATTGCAGAGTTATTGCTTATGCTTCGCGGCAGTTGAATGTTCATGAGAAGAACTCCCCTGTTCATGATTTGGAGTTGGCAGCGATCGTTCATGCTTTGAAAATATGGCGGCATTACCTGTATGGTGTATCTTGTGAGGTCTATACGGACCACCGCAGTNATTTTGTATCATCCGGGCAAGGCAAACGTGGTAGCGGATGCTTTGAGCAGGCGTGCAGCCAACATGAGGAGTTTAGCCTATATTTCAGCCGAGGAAAGACCTTTAGCCTTGGACATTCAATCCTTGGCCAATCAGTTAGTGAGATTAGATCTTTCAAAGCCTCGTCGAGTCTTGGCACGTGTGGTAGCTCAGTCCTCATTGCTTGAGGAGATCAAGGCTCGATAGTATGATGACCCTTGTCTAGCAGAACTTCGGGATACTGTGATTCAGGGCCTGGCCAAGGATGTTACTTTAGGAGAGGACGGTGTTTTGAGACTGCAGGGCAGGCTGTGTGTTCCAGAAGTTCATGGTTTGAGGGAGAGAATTCTAGAAGAGGCTCACAGCTCCAGGTATTCTATCCATCCAGGGGTGACAAAGATGTATCGTGATTTGAAGCAGCATTTCTGGTGGAGGCGGATGAAGAAAGATATTGTTCAGTATGTAGCTCGATGTCTTAATTGCCAACAATAAGTACGAGCATCATCGGCCAGGAGGTTTATTTCAGCGGGTGCCCATTCCTTAGTGGAAGTGGGAACGCATTACCATGGACTTCGTGTCAGGGTTGCCTCGGACTTTGCGGAAGGTTGACGCGGTTTGGGTCATTGTTGATAGATTGACCAAATCGGCGCATTTCCTTCCTGTGGCCACTACTTATACTACAGAGAAGTTGGCTCAGCTCTATATTCGTGAGATCGTCAGGTTGCATGGCGTGCCACTATCTATCATTTCAGATCGAGGTCCTCAGTTCACGTCACACTTCTGGAGAGCTTTGCATCGGGAGATGGGTACTCGATTAGACCTCAGTTCAGCTTTTCACCCTCAGACTGACGGCCAGTCAGAGCGTACAGTTCAGATTCTGGAGGATATGCTCAGGGCTTGTGTGATTGATTTCGGAGGTCAGTGGGACCAGTTCTTGCCTTTGGCAGAGTTTGCATATAATAATAGTTATCAGACCAGCATCCAGATGGCTCCATTCGAGGCTTTATATGGTCGGCGATGCCGTTCTCCGATTGGGTGGTTTGAGCCTGGTGAGGCTAGGCTATATGGTACTGACATGGTCAGGGATGCTCTAGAGAAAGTGAAAATTATCCAGGAAAGGCTTCGCACAGCTCAGTCGAGGCAGAAGAGCTACGCAGATCAGCGGGCTCGAGATGTAGCATTTATGGAGGGGGATCAGGTTATGCTTAGAGTTTCGCCGATGAAGGGCGTCATGAGATTCGGGAAGAAGGGCAAGTTGAGACCTAGGTATATAGGCCCATCTGAGGTGTTAGAGCGAGTTCGTGATGTTGCTTATAGACTTGCTTTGCCTCCAGCGCTATCCGGAGTTCATTCAGTTTTTCATGTTTCGATGCTTCGGAGGTATCTCGCAGACTTCTCCCAAGTGATTGATTATAGTACCATTCAGCTAGATGAGCAGTTGGGCTATGAGGAGGAGCCTGTGGCTATTTTTGATAGGCAGGACCGCCAGTTGAGGTCCAAGACAGTTTCAGCGGTTAAGGTCGAGTGGAGGGGCCAACCAGTTGAGGAGGCGACTTGGGAGTCCGAGCAAGATATCCGAGACAGATACCCACAGCTATTCAGCAAATCAGGTACAATTCTAGACCCGTTCGAGGTCGAATGTTTGTTTAAGAGGGGGAGAATGTAACGACCCAGCCGGTTGTTTTGTGTATTGGGACTCCGTTCCCGTGAATGACTCTTTCCATAGCGACTACTCGTGCCTTATGAATTTTGTGGGCAGGTAGTTCGAGATTCAGAAGTGATTTGGCTAGTTCAGGAACATTTGGTTCCTGAAGGCTAGCCTATTTGGCTAATTTTGGTTCCGAGCAGCATTTTGAGCAAACGACCTTGGAATCGAGTTCTGCGAGCTCCAGCAGCTCCGGATGATGATTTCGGATTTGGGAGTGTGTTCGCCTCGTGCCTTATGACCTTTTGTCCGCAAATGCAGAATCCGCTGGGCAGAATGACTTAAGTTCGAGGGATGGTCATTTTTATCACATATTGAGCTACGTGCATCGGAATGGGCGATTTTTGGAGCGATTTTAATCACATTGATTGGGGTAAGTGTTATACCCTCGATTTTGATTACATTTTATGAATCTATCTTTATTTTTAGCTATTGGTTGATGAATTTAAAGAGGAAATTAGGGGTTTTTGTCAAAAACTTCATAAATTGAATCTTTGAGTTTTGAACACCTATTTGGAGTCGGATTTGAGTGAAACTAGTATAGTTGGCCTCGTAATTGAATGAGTTGACGGATGTTTGTGAGTTTTGTCGAGTTCCGAGGTGCGGGCCCGGGTTGGACTTTTTTGCCGATTGTGGGCTTTTGATTCAAGATTTGACCTTTTTTCTATTGGGATTGGTTCCTTTAGAACTGTTTGATGTATTTGAGTTGTTTTTGGTTAGTTTCGAGCCGTTCAGAGGTCAGAACGCGTGAGATGGAATTTTGGAAGCATCTCTTGGTTTGCTCGGTATTGGAATTTGGCTTCTTCGAGGTAAGTAACGCTTCTAAATTTGGTGCTGAGGGTATGAAACCCCGAATTACATGTTATGTGATTGGTGTTGAGGTGACACACATACTAGGTGACAGACGTGTGGGTGTGCACCATGTAAGTTGTAATTCCCTTCTGTGGCACTGTGTAGTTACATGATCTTATCTGTAACCATGAAATCACTACGTACTAGAGCTATTAAGTTGTGATTCATTTTAGAAACCATGTCTAGGATACATGCTTATATTGTTGGGACCCATTGAGGTTATTTCTGCTGTTGAGCGTAAGCTATCTACTTTCATTGCATTACATACGCAGTCATACATATTCATATGCATATCATATCTCAGTCTCTATTACTATTTGTGAATACATCACATCATTATTTTTGGGATGATATATCATGACATTGAGAGCCCGAGAGAATGGAGAGATTGATGATTGAGTGAGGTCGAGGGCCTTATTGTGAGGATATTTATGGTATTGGGCTGCATGCTGCAGTATGTTTCATTGATTTTATACCATGATTGGCTTGATATAGCGCTTGGGCTGAAGGAGCCCCTACGAAGTCTGTACACACCCCTAGTGAGCGTAGGTATCTACTGAGTGCGAGTGCCGAGTACCAAGTGATTGGGATGAGGGAGTGATTGTGAGGACTGAGTGGTTGTGAGGATTGCATGACTGGAGGACTGAGTGACTCTGTGGGCTGAGTGACTGGGAGGAATGAGTGAATTGATACTCTGAGAGTATGCATATGGTTTTATCACCGAGTTGCATCGCATTTGATATGCACACTTGACATAAAGACATAGAGATGCATTAATTCCTGATATTGTACAGTATCACGTCAATCATGACTTCTCACCCATATTGGCATTTGAGCATAGTGATATATGTTACACTGGCAACTTGGAAAGAAATTCCTATTTATTGTTGAAAGGGGTTTTGGGAAAAATTATTGCTTTCACTGATATACTAGAAAATCAGATTTATTTTTCGGGAAGCTATGAATAGGCTTAGCATTTCATCTCTGAATTTCTTCTTTTATTACTTGCTTTACATTGTTATGGACTGTTGTTGGATATTGGTGTTGGACCCAACCTTCGTTCTAGCTCGTCACTACTTGCAACCTAAGGTTAGGTTTGTCACTTATTGAGTACATGGGGTCAGTTGTACTCATGATACACTTCTGAACCTTGCGTGCAGAGGTTGGCTGCTGACGTTGCTGAGATCGACGAGATTTGGATTTGAAGATGTAACCGCGTTCCGGTTGTAGCTGACTCTTGTTCATGGTAGCCTTAGAATATATAAATTTGTTTAGGTACTATTCGAATAGATAATGTATTTATTTCATACAATCTTAGTAAATTCTAATATTAGAAGCTCATAATTTTTACTACCAGTCCTTGGGGTATGTATAAGATTTAGTTAACTTTTCTATTTAATTATTTTATTAATTTCACTAGAATTGAATAATTGTTAATTGGCTTACCTAGCGGGTTGGGTTAGGTGCCATCACAACTAGTTGGATTTTGGGTCGTGACATTTGATATGAAAATCTATCCTAAAAAATGCCTCCCAGCGAGTCGAGGGCTCAAAATGTGATAAAATGAGACCAAGTCTCAAAATACCCAGCTATAAACGAGTTGTAGATGTCGCATTTGCGGTATGGGGTTCACAAAAGTGATCCCCGTAAATGCAGAAAAAGGATCACAAAAGCAACCACTAAGAAACTCTGAAAACGTCGCAAATTCGAAATCAGACTACTTCGCAAAAGAGACATCTTTGTCGCAAATGCAATTCCCCACTATCCTAATGGCCATCGCAAAAGCGACTAGCCAGCCCCAAAAGCATATCACAAAGCGACTTTGGCTTCGCAATTGCAAAGCCAGTCAAGATAGTCAAACCTCGCAAATTTGGCGACAACTTCACAAATGCAGGGTCCGAAAAATGCGGACACGATCCCGCATTTGCAAGACCCGAGGCACCAACTAAGAACTAACAAAATTGAAGCAGCCCGAAACACTCCAAAACGCGTCCGAAACTTAGCCGAGCCCTCGTGGCTCCACACTGAAAATCTACACAAGTCAAAAGCATCGTACAAACACGCTCGCACAGTTTCAATACACTAAAATAACATCCAGAACCACGAATCGGACACCAAAACATATGAAAATTATAATTAAACTCAAGAATCATTAGAATCACAACCAAGCGTCCAATTACTATCAAACCAAATCGGAATGACACCAAATTTTGCAAACAAGTTCCAAATGACAAAACAAACATATTTCAAGTCTCGAAACAAATATCCAAACTCGATAGCCGTAAAGTCAAAACAAGGTCAAACTTAAGAAATTCTTAACCTTCAAATTGCTAATTTTTGCCAAAAAGTGAAAAATCAACCTAGGAACTTCTGAATCTATGTTCGGGCATATGCCTAAATCCAAAATACCATCCGGACCTAACGAAACCATCGAAACTCTGATCCGCGATCAAATATGCAAAATTCAAACTTGGTCAACTCTTCCAACTTAAAGCTTCCTAGTTGAGAAGCATTCTTCCAAATCAATCCAGAAGCACTCAAAAACCAAAACCAATGATACACGCAAGTTATAATACACCATATGAAGCTACTTGTGACCTTAAACCACTGAATTGAATGCAAATATTCAAAATAACCGGTCAGGTCGTACCCCCACTTAAATATACGTTCATCCTCGAATGTGCATGAGTCATTCCAAAGCCGTCAAATCGCTGAATAAACTCACCTGTTCCAAACCCCTAGGTGCTCTCGCATCATCCCAATCCATATAAGTCCAGCATTACAATCTAGTCGAAGATCTTTAACTTAACCTTAGCTCACAACTCGTAGAACACAATCTCTAACTTTCAAAATTCATTACAAGACCCGTTTCTAGCACCTATATGCAGTATAAGTCTGAATGAAGATGCATCAAAAAGTAAAAGTTTCCCAACATATATTCACATTATATCCTACATAACTCAAATCCTTGTAGCAAAAACTTCCGACCATAATAGTTTCCCCATAAAAATCTAGTACCGGCGACATACCTGATATCAACTTACGCCTGCGAAGAACCTTACCCGAAATCTAAGCTGACTAGTGACATTATTCTTCCGAACATACCTTAATAAAATACGATAGCACTCGTTTCAGGTCCAATATCCTCACTTCATCTAGTAAAAGCTACCCGAACAACATGTCACACAGATTCAACCTAGTGCCACATACCATGCAATCCATGCTCCAGCAAATAATAACTCAAATATACCCAATGATGGAAAGAGATTGAAAATGAGAGAACTATCCCGCAAAATCAATAGATACCACCACAAAGCGCAATGATATGAACCCATCGCACATATGAGAAACTCCAAAAGACCCGGTCGGTCATTTTGAGCTTTAGCGTTCTGTTCATTGGTTTAAGGACTTAAGTAGCATGTATTATGTCTTTTGACTTGCATGTATGGATTGTTTCGGATTTTTTGAGCAGATCGCGATTGATTAGGAAGAATGATTCTCATTTTAAATGCAATAAGTTGGAAGAGTTAATCAAGCTTGACTTTTGCGTATTTGATCTCAGATTAGCATTTTGATAGTCCCGTTAGGTTCGGATGGTAATTTTCGATTTTGGAGTATGTCTGGATTTGTATTTTGGGGGTCCTAGGTGTTTTTGGCTTGAATAGGCAAAAGTTGAATAGTAAAAGGATTGAAGGTTGATAGGTTTGATCGAGAGTTGAATTTGTTTATATTTGGTTCGGATTTTGATTCTGCGAGTTGGTAAAGGTCTATTGTTTCATTTAGGACTTGCATGGGAATTTGAGGTCATTCCGAGTTGATTTGATATAGTTCGATGTGAGTTTTAGAGGATGAAAGTTCATTAGTTCATTAGGCTTAAATTATGTGTGATTCTTAGTTTTGATGTTGTTTGGTGTTATTTGAGGTCTAGAGTAGGTCTGCATTGTATTATGGGGTCGGTTGGTGTTATTAAATGGGGTCCGCAAAGCCTCGAGTGTGTTTCGGAAGGGGTACGAGCGATTTCCTCATGTTTTGGATTGTTGGTTTTGATGTCTAGTTTCCTTTATCATGATCCTGACTAAGGAGTCACATTTGCATAAGGAAATTTGATGGCAGGTGATTTTATCGTGTTTGCGAAGTGGAGCACGCTTTCGCGAAGCTTGGGAACTGTGGCCTTCACAATTATGAGCTGGATGTCATGATCACGTAGAAGACCAGATGGAAGGGGGCATCAAGTAATTGTTCTCCGCGTTCGCGAGAGAACTATCACATTCTCATAGTTTGCTCGGATTTAGTCAACGCATTCACGAATGACATGTCGAGCTCATAGAAAGGGTTCAACAACTGGTCATTTTTCTTCTTCTTGATTGTATGGGTATTTCCGCGATCGCGATTAGTATTCCTAGGCAGACCTATATAGTACTCTATTTTCAGGGCTTTGTTATTTTATCACGTTTCGAGGTTAGAATCATGATTTTGATTGGTGTAAGTTTTTTGACTCGAATATTTTATTATTTCATGAATCTAACCTTGAATTTAGTGTTTGATTGATCATTTGAATGGGAAAATGGGAGATTTTAGTAAAAATATTTATAAAATATAAAGTGATTATTTGAAGGCCGATTTGAGGTCAGAATCAGATTATTTTTGTATGGTTGGACTCGTATCGAAATGGTAGTTAAGAATTTACGAGTGTTCTTAGGTTCCGAGGTAACGAGCCCGGGGTTTAGTTTTTTATATTCATTAAAGATCAAAGCTTTATTGTTCAAAAAATTTTCGAGCCATCCAGAGGTTATTTCATGTGGGTAGGGATTTTTAGGGTATTGAACGATGCGTACATGAGGTGATGAGTGTGTACACGGGTGTATATATGTTAGTTATGACCGAATTTGGCATGAGATTGCTCTTATTTCCTTGTTTTGATTGTGAGAACTCTACATTACATGTTTCTTATTGTGAATAATTACTTGAGTTCATATTGCTTGTTAGAGATCATGTTTTTATTTCCTTAATTGGTCAAGTTGGGTGTTTATGAAATTATTGCTATTTGGGATAGCTGAATTCATGTTATATGTTGAACACGCATCGCCTTTCCCTTATTTCTTGTCCATGGGTAATGCATTGGCAGATGCGTGAGGGGCGATACAAGGAAGGCACTTACTTTATTGTTGCACATGTAGCAAGACAAGGGGGCTATGTCAGGGATTATATGTGATAGCTTGGGGCATATTGTTGGTGACATTCGTGTGGTGGTGTGACATGCATATTTTGTGATTTAGTTACTCGGTGTCTATGATATTACCTATTGAGTTGAGCTATGATAGTATACATGCACATGCATACACCGTAATATGTCATTTATACCAATTTAGGAGTATAAAACTTGATGTTCATTGATTATGTACATGTATTCTTGTATATCTACTTTCTCTGCAATATGGTTGGACTGGTAGCGTGTGACCACATCAGGCATATTGTGATATTGAGTTTGTGACCATGTTTGGCGGATTCTAGTATTGACACGTGAGTTCTCCGTGTGGTTGTGATTGTTAATGTGGGCACGAGGAGCCATGTGCATATGATTCATGATTTGGGACTCGTGACTTGTGATTATGAGGTGTTGTACTTTGGGGTGATTCTTGTTGTAAATCTTATGTCGGAACGGTTGGATGATTAGATCTGTCATTGTTTTCCCCTAATTGTTTTCACTTGTATTTTAACTATTCTTTGATTATTTTGTTGTTTTATCACATGATTACCCTTCGGAAAAAAACCATTTATTTTCTTTGTTTTTTTGTTATTAGCTTTATATTAATATTCGAGATAAGTTATTTGATTAGTGAGTGTCTTGACTTGAACCTCGTCACTAATCCACCGAGGTTAGTCTTGATACTTACTGGGTATCGTTGTGGTGTACTCATGCTATGCCTCTGCACATATTTGTGCAGATCCAGGTACCTCAGAGTGAGTTGGGCTTGAGCGAGCTATTTATCAGAGTTGTTGTGGAGACTTCAAGGTATACCTGCATGTTCACTCGCATGTTTCGGAATCACATTCCATTGTGCTTTGCTATTGTTTACATTATTTCTAAACAATGTTGTATTTAGTTATTTCTAGTGTGCTCTTAGTAAAATTTATGACTGCGTACTACCGATTCTAGAAATGTATATCTATTGTTCATTTTTAGTTATGTTATGTCATTTACTAGTTGTATTTAATAGTTAAATGGTTTAAATATGTTAATAGCTAAACATGTGTTAGGCTTACCTAGCCCTAGGAACTAGGTGCTATCACGATCCTTAAGGTGGAATTCTGGGTCATGACAAGTTGGTATGAGAGATTTAGGTTCATAGGTTCTACGAGTCATAAGCAAGTTTAGTAAAGTCTTTCCTATCAGTACGGAGACGTCTGTACTTATCTTCGAGAGGCTACGAAGCTCTTAGAAAATTCACATCTTTCATTCTTATCGTGAGGATTTGTGATTTCAGAGTTTGAGCCTTTGTTATTCTATTCTCTAATAGATGGTGAGGACACAAGTTGTAGTTACTGACGAATCTACCTCTAGGGTGGTATTGCTGGACGATGGGGTAGAGGCCGATGAGGAGCACGTGCTACAACTAGAGCACCTACCAAAGTGGATGTTGAGGAGCCAACAGTGGCTCCGATCAAGGAGCAGGCACCTGAGACGCCTGTTGCAACCCTCAGACTTTAGGAGACTTTGGCACACTTCCTGAGAATGTATGGTACATTGGCTCAGACGTGATTGATTTTGGATGCACCATCTACCTCTCACGTTGGAACAACAGTCAGGACTTCCACTACACATACTATAGAATAGCGGGCTCATGTTGTTCAGGTTTTGGGTGTTATGCCGGTACAACTACTGGTTGCAGCTCACCGTGAGATCAGGCCAATGGCGTCATAGGCAGAGCAGAAGAGACTGGAGAGGTTCAAGAAGTATGATCCTCCAATTTTCTGTGGTGCAACTTCCAAGGATGCGCAGGGTTTTCTAGATTTGTGTCACCATATTCTACGCACTATGCACATAAATGAGGTGAGCGGGGTTGACCTTACTACTTTCCCACTAACAGGGCCAGGATATAGTTGGTGGCAGGCTTATGATAAGAGTAGGCCAGTTGGCATAGAGCCACTTACTTGGAATCAATTCTCGGATCTATTTTTGAGGGAGTTAATTCTATAGACCATCAAGGATGCGTGGCGCATCAATTTTGAGCAGTTGCAGCAGGGGACAACGGTCGTGTTCGAGTACGTTATGGTCTCAGACTTGGGATGGCTTGGGAGTTGGAGAGTGATACTTCATTTTAGTAGGTTGTGGAGGTCTCAAGGAGGATGGAGCGCATCTATAGTTTAGAGAGGGAGGATAGGGAGAATAAAAATTCTCATGGACTGGGATGATCTACTGATCCCTATTTTGAGGGAAGGGTGAGTCATGGTAGAGATTTTGTGGGTCAGCTAGTTTAGTCTGCACTTGAAGTTTCAAGTGGTGCTTCAGTTATCTATGGGTTCCAGAGCACTAGACTCGCTTAGCTTCCACAACCACGTCAGTAAAGTGGTTTCTTTGAGTGTGGGGATTCCACGAACATGGTGTGAGATATTCCTAGACTCCAGGTGAGTGTACCATAACAAATTACTCAGGCTATGGGTTCTGCTCATGTTGCAACTACACCTACATAGACAGCTAGAGATGGGGGAAGGCTGGTTGAGGGCATTATAGAGGGGGAGGTTCGACCCGTTTTTATGCTTTCCCTAGTAGAGCTGAGGCCACTACACCACATGATGTCACTACAAGTATGGTTTTGGCTTGTCATAAAGATACATTGGTTCTATTTTTATCATATCTTATTTATTGGTATGAGTCATCCTATCTTGCTTCATATATGGATATATTTTGTGATTCTTCTACTCTGTTTATGTGTATGCACTTGTTGGTGGTTATATCATGAGAGACCGTGTTTATTGTTCTTGTTGGTCACTATTGAGAGTTATAAGAGTAGGGTGGACCTTCTATTACTTATACGCTAGAGTTTAACATGATTTATGGGTGGTTTTGGCCACGACTTGTGGTTAAGGTGCTCTACTAGCATGGGGAGTTCATTGCATGTTGTGGTTTCGTTCTACGGGATTGATTTAGTGAATGGACTTAGATTGATGGGATGTTTATCTTACTTGTTATTCCGAGCCGAGGATGAGATCCTTGTGTTTTCAGGTGGATCAGTATGTTTGGACCATACTACGTGCCGCGGTGGGGTTATGTTAGGATAAGATTCATTATGGTTGATGCTAGAGGCATATGGGTGATGTGTTATGTTGTGTGGTTATAATTTGTGGATGTTTGTGGTTGCAGCTGGTTGAGGTTGATAGAGTGGGTTCATATGAGAATAAGGCCTTTGGTGGATGGTGAAATTTGGTTCTAAGGCTTATCGGTATAGGAGGAAGGAATAATACTCAGTTGGGATGGGGTTGTCAGGTTTATGTGGATTGGGATGAAATAGGATCACCTGTGTGTATGTATATGGTAATTTTGATACAATTATTTGATGGCTTTAGAACGACTCTGGGCACGTTTGATGACTCGGCATGTCGTTTTAAGCTTTAGCATTTCGTTCGGTGGTTTAATATCTTGAGTAGCTTCGTATTAAGTCTTATGACTTACGTGTATGATAAGTTGGAAGAATTAACCGAGTTTGACTTTTTGTATATTTCAGCTCGGATCAGTGTTTTGATAGTTTTGCCAGGTCCGGATGGTGATTTTGGACTTAGGCATATGTCCGGATGGGATTTAGAGGTACCTAGGTTGTTTCAGCTTTGTTTACCTTGAAAATGGTAATTACAATTATATTTGATTGTGTGGTTCTAAAAATATGTGATTTTTTAAATTCTAGTTGTTAGGCAATAGATGTTAAGTGTGAGTTAGAAAAATGAGATAATACCTAAGGGCAGTGATGTTATGCAAAACAAACAGTCTTGAGGCGAGCTCTCGAGATGGCCGAAAGTGGGCCTCGGGTCAAGATAATATGCTTGACCAGGGATGATCGACGAAGGATTAACAGCTGAATGGGCCTCGAGGATAGCCTCTTTATGATCAATAAATGATGAACATTGAATGAAACACAATAAATGTAAGCAATAAATCAATGGAACAATAATAGAGTATGTTTAAGTTAGATAGAAGATAATGTTCTTATTCTTGTATTGAATATCATGTCCCCTACAAAATGAAAAAGGTCCCCTTTATATATTACATGTGTAATTATTACAAAGATAGTACATGTATAATTATTACAAAGATATGCAGTTGGTACAACTATTTAATGTCTCGGTACGGACTTGTACTATTCTTGCAGACTTGGTCAGCTCTGACCACGTGCCTTTGGGAAATTCCTGCTTTTCATCGATGGCTAGCAATTCACACTGCCCCGAGGTCGAGCGAGCAGAATCCTCGATATGCTCCCTCGGTGTCGACCCTCGAATTGTTCCTTGAGCCCTCTGAAGACGGGCTATGGAATGCCATAATAATCATAAAATCGGACTCTCTGATTTTAGCCGTATACATGCTTGAATTGTAAAAAGTTGGATAGTTGAAGATTTGAAAGGTTGATAGGTTTGATCTAGAGTTGACATATTCATATTGGGTTCAAATTGTGGTTTCGGGACTTGGTAAAGATCCATTATGTCATTTGGGAATTTCATGCAAAATTTGAGGTCATTCCGAGTTCATTTGATATGGTTCGGCATGAGTTTTAGAAGTTGGATCATTAGCTTGAATTGAGGTGCGATCTGTAGTTTTGATTTTATTTGGTGTGATTTGAGACCTTGAGTAGGTCCGCGTTGTGTTATGGGATTGGTTGGTGTAATTGGATAGGGCCCCGATGAGTGGTGATTTTACCACTCATTTTAGCCTTTTCTCATTAGATTTTGTATTGTTAAATGATAACTTGAGGTCGTTTTTAGTGTATAATTGCTCTATTTGCAGGAAAATGATGCCATGAAGTGGTTAAGGTCAAATTGGAGTGAAATTGATCAAAAGATAGTAAAAAAGAGAAAAGAGGGGAGCAATGGCCGAATGCGATCGCATATGCAACATGCGGATCGCATTTCGGGCCCAGAGATCGCATACCGCAACAGAAAGATGAGTCAAGTTTAATGAGTGAATTGCGGTCGAACATGCGATCGCATATCGCAAACGCGGTTCGCATCTGAGTCGCATCAACATCTGATGCCTGAAGCTACATTGTAAATGCGACGCAC